>VXBQ01006917.1:15007-30728 GCA_013400175.1 Phainopepla nitens | reverse complement strand
CTTTCTGCTTCCTTGGTGAACCTGTGCTCCCTGAAATCATGCAATGCAATTAGTATCTATGTAATACCACAGAGTTATATGTAGTAATAGAGTTACATATAATACCATAGACTTATTCTTAATATCCATTTTGGTAGATTTGTCAAAATCTCTTCCCTAAGCTTGAAAAATGAATGTGTTACTCGTTACCATTTTAACAAAGTATCAGCTGTTATGATCTTTTTTACACAGATTTGCTCTATTCTTTCTAAGGAAACATAGTTCACATAACCCTTCATTTTTCACAGTAATAGTAGTAGTGAGAGTAGCAGTAGTAGTAATAATAATAATAATAGTAGTAGTAGTAGTAATAATANCACTCAAATGCTGTCTGCTCTGCTGATCCTTGCAGCAGGAGAGATCAGTTGCCTAAATGTGCTGGCAGCTTCCCCAGCACACACTAGTGCATTTGGAAATTCAGTTTGAGACAGCATTATGAATTTTTAAGTGCTCTAAAACCAGGTCAGTTAAAAAGGAAAAAGAAAAAAAAGAAAAAGGGCTTGTAAAAGAAGCCTAGGATGCATGTGAAGCATTAAGCTGCAATACTGAGGCCAAAGTTGCAAAAGAAGAGCAAAATCTAGACTGGTGCTTCATCTTGTTTGGGTTAATATCCCTTGTTTAGGATATGCACCACACTGATGGAGCTTATGGAATATTTCAGTTTGCAGTAGGCTGTCTTGAGTGTTTCTTGCTGCTTTTGTACTGTTTCTCTAGATCTCAGTTTCAAAAATACCTATCCTAGTTTCACTTCTGTTCTCAATCCAGTGGAAGAGGAGTCTTTAGTGGGCAAGATGTCTTTGATATGCAGAGATAAGTAACTTACGACCTGTACGATGTCCAATAAGATCAGATTTCTTCCTGCTAAGCTCCTTGCTGCATCTTGAAGATTTGCTATGCATTAACCAGTTTCCAGAGGTTAATCAAAGCTTCAGGAGCACTGGGGAGCTTGTGCTTATTCCCCTGCTCTGTGGCTCTGTGCCTGCAAAGCCTGGGGAGGTCATGCAGATGGCAAACCTGGCAGCAGTGCACTGCAGAGATTTTTCGGCATGTGTTACTCAAACAGAGTTCCAGAGGTGGGAACTGGTGTGAAGGGCATATGGTCTGCATGGCAAAGGGATCCCTTCAGTCTGAGAAGGTGGCACACTCTTACATGATTAGAGAAATATGTCTGGGACTGTTTTCTGTTTCCATGTAGTTTTCTGGTGTGTTCTAGACATTTCCAGTCTAATCATCAGTGAGATGAGAAATACAAATACCTGTGTTTTTATCTAGATTTTTTTTCTCTAGAAGCTCTAGAAGGTCTCAAAGCTGCAGTCACTTCAGGACATTTAAAATTGGCAGGGATAGAAAAGTTGCAACAATATTTTCAGGAAATAATTCTTCCACATTTTTAAGACCAAACAGACAGTCTTTATGATGCTGCTCTCCTGCTACTTTCATGTGGGTATTATATTTCTACATCTGTGTCTTCTATTAGTGAGGAATATAATTACTGTAATACAGTGTTTTCTTATTTACTGATTCCGGGTAAATCTCAAGTGTCTTAGACATTACTCTGAAAAATTGGAAACTCCAGTCAGTATAAAGTATAATTTGAAGTACAGTGCAGGATATATATATTTTTTCAAGTAGGTCCCTGGAGAATAATACCAACTGCTTATCTTCTGCCCAGTTACATTGAAAATTGACCTTAAAATGCTTAACCTTTTAGTACTCAGTACTTTTAAGTAGTGCGTATAAAGCGATGCAACTAAATTTGATTACCTTGTAAGAGGTAGCCAGAGTTGTTTCTATTTGCTAAGGCCCAACTTGTGAGTAAGTGGGCAGTAGTGAAAGAAAACTGTGATAGACAATATGAACCAGAACATTTTCTGTTTCCCTGGTATGGGAGCACATTTTGGGTTTCTCTTCCTTGAGAATGACATGGTGATTTTATTGTAAGCCGTATTCTTAGCAATGCATATCTGCCTAAATATGCAATAATTTCTTGATGTAAGTGAAGACTGATTTCCTCAGTGATTTTCTCAGGACTCTAAGTATTGCCTGCTTCTTACTTCTTGGACTATAGCTTGCTTTATCTAGAGAATTGATTTTATTTTCACCAAAAAAGGAGTCAAACTAATATTTAGTGAAGTAACCAAATTAGACATATTTTTTTCTGTTATTTAAAAGGCTAGTAAAGACTTTGTTGCATCTCTGTTGACTCAGAATACATACTTAATGGAAACTGATTTTATCTTGGAAGAACAATTCTGAAACAAATTGGCTTCATTTGCATTATACATCAAAGAAGGAAATAAAATAGACTGGCGAGGCCAAAGTTTTGAAAGGGTAAATGTAATTTCAAAATACAGTCAGACTTCAAATTAATCCCTCCTGTGTATTTCAGAGACGTGGGAAATCAATGGATTCTACTAATAAATTCTTTTCTTGTCTTTGTTTTTAATGCTATTTTCTGCACAATTGAAAGAGTAATTAATTTTAATTCTCTTTCTAGCTGTTTTATCAGCAGTGCTGCGGAAGGATGAAAGGAATTGCCCCCCTGCACCCCCCCATTTTAGTTTCTATTTCACAAGTCTTAATGTACTTAGCATCGTTTGTGTTATGTTGATTTTCTTTTCCATGTACCCTGTACATTGCAGACGGTGGATTTGATGTGAGACTCCACCAGCTGGGCTGCACCCGACCTGTGTTGGTGGGGTTATGTAGGCCCTGACTGCCGAGGGCTCTGTGCAGCCTTCCTTCATCTCGCCTAGAGCTTGTTCCAGCCTGTTGGCAGATAACCCCGGGGAGGTGGGAAGGGGGCTCTGTGCTGCACCCTGGCACCCGTGTCACCTCGAGTGCTGTCAGTGGCCCTGCTGCACTCCCCGAGCTGCTGCTGCCTCGCAGGCGTTGGCAGCCCGAGCGGGTGAGCGTGTGCCCGTGCTGGCCCAGCCCGGGGGTCCCTCTGGGTGGGTCCCTGTGGGTCAGGCTGTCGCAATCCTGGGCGCAGGAGAGTGAGCTTGTTGAAGATCATGGAGAGATCTGTTAGGGGTGGACCACAAGACAAGGCACAGCAGTGTGTTTTTCCCCTATTCCTCATCTCTGGTTTTGGCAAGAAGGAAATTGGACTAAATAAACGTGGGAGGTTGCTTAGATCTACAGTTTTGTGCTACCTGTGCAGAATAGTGCTCAGTCAGCATATCTGGCAACAGGCTGGTCAGGCAAAAGCCTTGAGAGATCATGTTCCATCAGATTCCAAGTAATTGGGTTTGTCTTTAGGGATCCATCCCAGAACAACTGTGGGGTCAATCCAAAAGATGAAGGTTTCAGTCTTTCCACTGAGGTGAGGGGACTGCTTCAGTGGTGAGGGCTCGGGCTTATTACACTTCTAAGTTACAATTGTAGAATTCACTTGCAGGCTAGAGTTAGTGTGTTCCGGTGTAGAGTGGTATTTTTTGGGTGGCTTTTTCCTTCTTATACCAGAATTTCTTGGAGTTTTTTTGTTTGTTTGTTTGATAACAATGTGTAGAACAGGCATTTCATTGTAAGGAAGGAATGAGTACAGTACAACTGTTTGTTATCTCTTCCTGCTTCCCTTTTTGGCGCTGTGGCCATTAAGTGAGGTTTTGCACAGAAGCCTTGAAAATGTTTCTGTTCTGTTTCAGCCGGGGTTGCTGCATATGTTAATGTTCCCTGTGTGGGAAAACAGTGCCATGTCTTAGGCTAAGAACTATAGAATCATTTATATTGGTGAAGACCCTGAAGATGATCGAGTCCAACGTGTCATGGTTTGACAATGCAAGGAAGTGCTCCCCCTGCCCCTGCTCCAGTTTGGATTTACCCATAGTCTGCAGTGTCTTAGGGCTGAACCTGCTTCAAGTGGAGCCATATCTGTGAGCCACAGTCTCCTCAGGGCTATAGCTGCCGCAGCATTGATTTGCTCAGGCACAGTCCTTTGCAGTGCACCGGCCCCAGTGGGGCCTGCATGGGCCATGATCCCTCCAGAGGTGTACCTGCTGTGGCACGGTCACAGCCACAGACGCTTTGAGAGGTACCTGCTCCCACCATCCATCTGCAGGTCGCAGTCCCTCCAGCTCGAGTTCACCCTGTAGCTCCAACCTGTCCAGGGCAGCAGCACAGAACTGGCAGTGATGCCCTGCCCTCCTGCCAGCCCAGGCCCATCGCTGTGGCTGTTATCAGACCATTGCAGGCACAGCAGGAAAGTGATACAAATGTTCTTCATGTCGGGTTTTCATCAAACAGTAACTGGCAAACTGAATGCTGTGCCAGCTAACAGTAGTACTTCTGGGATGTATGGAAATGGGTGGCATGTGGGCCTGGGCAGCGAGAGCTGGTAGTTTCTGGAGGATCTCCATGGTCAGTGCCCTGTTAGTATTTCATCCTACTTGAGCTGGGAACATACAGGTCTGTGTTCAGCCTGTAACCATGCTGTATTTTGTATTTTGCATAGTTGGGTTTTGTGGGGTTTTTAAACAATTCATATGAAGCTCTGGGGTGTATTTTATATAGTCATTCTGTTTTCTGGCATTTATAGAAATAAGACTGAGAGTGCTTCTCATGTAAATAAAAAAAATGTGCTCAGGACAAACCTTGAACAAATGTTGACTTCCTTTGGCCACAGCAGCCTTGCATTCAATATTGAGCATAAGCACAGAAGTTGAGCTATTACTTTCCCTGTAGTGTCTGCACTGCAAAGCTTTTGTGTCACCTGTGGTCTGTGCTACAGGTCTTGCAGGACTGTTCTGCTGGCTCTAATATTTTGTAAAATATAGGTCTTTTATGCACAGGAGTATACTATGTTGTTGGTATTTTCTCGCAACAACTGAACATATAAAGCTGTGATTAAAAAAACAGGCTCAATATCTTTCTAGCAGATGAGTTTAAAAAAAATCCCTGCTACTTTAAATTCAATTTTGTTCCAGAGCTGGCGCATGGTGCCTATAATCTACTAAGCAGGAGACATGCTGCTCTTCAAGAGAATGTAAAAAAATTGAACTAATCCCCTACCCTAGGGAAATACTTTAAAAATCCTTGTCTCCTCAGACTAGGCAGCAGAGGGGCTAGAAAGGGAGCTCTAGTGAATGAGTTGCAATATCCAGTGACATCCTCATTAAAACTAAATGGTATTCTGATAGTTTGAGTCGTGGGAGACCCTCCAGTGTAACTTCATTCACATTCACTCTAATAGGAGCTGCAGCAGTTTAAGCACTCAGAGCTGAGTGGATTTTTGCCTCTCTGAAAGACAGGTTTAATGAAAGAGACCAATTTGCCAAACACAGTGCTTGGAGCACTGGTCTGGCTGCTTCTGTGCTTTCATGTGCTCCATTCAAAGCTTCTTAAAACCAGGTCACTTTTTATCTATCTGTCAAGATGGGATTTTAGGAAAGTCTATATACCCAGTGATCTCTTTCTGGGTTTAATTCTTTTTCCCTTCATTCTGAACTTCCTTAGAGTTGTGATGCAGGGTTTAAACTGAGCCTGCAGCTGAAGCCTGAGGGTACTTAGCACTTCTTAGAATAGGAGGAGAATGTCAGTTTGAAAGGCAGGGTTAAACAACAACATTAGGCTGGCACAAGTCTTAAAGGATTGATATATTTGTTCACTCTGTATTGGGTTGCTTTTCACAGTGGTTTGGTTTTGGCTTTGGTTTTCTTTTGCTCGCTTATTTCTTTTTAAAGTGATTATTTGGTCAGATATATTCTTTTGAAGTTTTTCTGGTCACCGATCAGCCAGACTGGAGAAAAAAAAAATCGTTGGTTCTTCATTGTGTTTGGATGTTTGGATCGCTCCTGGTTTCCTTGTTTTTTCCTTCTCTCTTATAATTATTTTATTTTACAGTCAGTGCCCTTTTGTATGATATCAGGATAGATTTTGCTGGGTTTGATTACAGGAAGGAACGTAGGCCATAAATAGATGGTAGATATACTGCTAACACCAGGAATACTGAAATAGCTCATCTCAAAAGACAGGGAAAACCTAGCCAGCTGGCCAAGTGCCAGGAGGTTGCAGGGTTGACGGTTACATGTCAAGCCTGAAACAGAGACGAATGGTAGGCAGTGCTCTAAAAAAGAGCATGTTGAGCCCTAGGAGAAGTTCTACAGGAGCAAATTCAGGAAGAGCCATGTGCTGATGCCTCAATGCAGTTTTGCCTTTCTCTTGACTCTTCTGTCCCCACAAGGTTCTGGTATTCCCATATTGTTTGTCTCTGTGATCCTTATGGACTGGGCTAGCTGCCTGCTCTGCCTTGATGGAATGTATTCAGGAGGGGCTTGTCTACAGAAGTCTGTTGGAAGGAAATCCTTCTTCCTACACAGCCAGTTAATTGCAAGGGCACTGATAATTTTTGCAGAAGATGGTGGTAGTTATGTGTTTCTTCTTTTGCAGGAGCAGAATTGTCCATACCTGCCACTCTGGAGGTTACAGCCATAAGTTACAGCTATTCTTTGGTGGTGAGGATGTTTAAATAATGGTTGTTTAAATAATAGTCTATCGTTTGTACATGGCATACCTGACACTGCACATGGAGGTTTCACAGACTTTTCATATGGACAACCTGTGCTGCTGTTCCCAAGATCAAAGAGTAGAATGGGGCCAGAATTCTGCCCCTGAATTGCTGTGGCACTGTACAGCAGACAAGCGGCTTCCAAGAGCCCTGCTCTGCTGAAATGTCATCTATTATTAAAACTGTGAAATACAGTCGAGTTTCATATAAAGAGTTTTTATTACCTGGAATACTTTTACAATTGTGATGTGAAACAGGTTAAAGCAGAAAACCTGTGGGTCAGAATTCAGGCAATCCTGAAAGAAATCATCCTTTTCCCAAATGGAGGAAAAACAGAATATAAGGTGTGGGATTTGGGTTTTTCAGTTTGCATGGGGATGGAATGTCCTTCCACATAGATTTTTTTCTTCCAAGGTATAAAATAATAAAACTGGGGGGAACATTTGGTGCTAAGAAAGAGTGGCTTGATGGGAGAATACTGAAGAATTTTCCCATTTGTCACTTGATCTCTTCCCTAGTAAGAATATCAGGCTTTGGCCATTAGCTGTATGTAGACATACAGTATTTGTCAGGGGTTTCACTCTATTTAGATCAAGAGAATAATACAATTATGTATGATTTTAAGTTGCTGTCAGCCATGAAAATGGCACTTTTCTTCAAACATGAGTAAGCCAAAAAGAGTAACAAAGGCATTGTGGAAGTAGTAAATTCTCCCCGTGTTCCAGTTACAAACTGTGTCAGCCATTAAGTTTGCAGCACACCCAGTAAGAAGCATCCCTGGTTCAGAGAAGTGACAGAGTCACAGGCTGAGGGAAAGCCAGGCTTTCTGCCTCACCCTGGGGCAGATTTGTCTGTCAGTAACGTGGCTGCAGCACAGAGAGGTGAAGTGACTTGTAAAATTTCTTCGAGGCGTCTCAAGGCAGGGAGCAGTGTCCCAGAGCTCAGGGGTCAGTCACCTTGGCCTCTCTGACGGAGCAAATGAGTGCCTCTGTGCCACTCCAGTTCCCATTTAATGGAAGGCATTACTAATAAAGGCATCACTAATAAAGGCATCACCAGCTGCCTTTTCTTTGCCCTTAGGTCGCGCCTCTGACCTCTCTTCCTTTTGCTCACGAAGGAGATTGTGGGGTTTAGAGGGCAGCTCCACCTGGCAAATGTCACCTGCCCTCTGCTAGTGTGGCACCTTAGGTGACTGTCTACCTCAGCTTCAGGCAGTGAATTACTGGTCTGATTCACTCCCCCTCAGTCTGTGTCCTGGCGGTCGGGTGTGCTGCAGGCTCAGAGCAGGGGAGGTGAGCGCTGCTGCTGCCTGCGCTGTCTCAGCTCTCCTGCCCGGCTCACCACCCTCAGGCGTGCGGCTGCATGGTCAGCACTTACTGAGCAACTCCTGGCTTTCAAGGGGAAATGAGAAAGGTAAAGAAGAAAAAAATAGTGTGCTGCTTTAAAGGTAAGTGGTTGCTTGTGTATTTAGGGTAAGTACTTCTGTGTCTGTACTGCCAGAGCTAAACTGGTGAAATGTTGTGGGTCATGCTGTCATTCAGTGAAGCGTATGGCTGTTATGTAAAGGTTTTAATTACTTTCTTCATCTGTCTGCTCAGAAACACCACACGTCGGGCAAAATTTTGAGAAGGCTCAAGGCGTTAAAGAAAGCTCATCTAAATAAAGGAGGGTTAACGTGACATTGCAGTTACTTAATCCTGTATTGTCCTGCCATGTGACTGCAGGGATACTGAGGCGCAGCATTTCTTTTGCCTGGTGCACAGATTCTGCTTTTCCTGTCATCTTCCAGAATCAGTTGCTCTGTTGAACACACCATGGGAAAGAAACAGAGCGTACTTTTTACAGCGAGACTTCCACACACCGTGACATTTCCAAGGTACAGTGACAAGCTCATAGGCTGAAGAATGAATCAAAGGCAATCCCTACAGTCAGCTTTTGGACTTCTACCAGAATCAAGGAGAACTACGCTCTTAAGGTCAGCTATTCAAAATTAGCTAGAAGTATCTGGATTTATTTGAAGCAGTTAATCAGCTTTCTGTTTGACCTTTATCTATCAAGTTAGTTCTCAAAGGATCAAGCTAAAATCTGAATATTTGTGTCAAATATTTTGCATGTGTCAAATGCACTGCATAGACAGTGAGCACTGTGCCGCTTTCTTGCACAAAGTTTGCAGTTTTAACTTCAAAGCCTCTTTTACCTTGCAGCTGAAGATCCTGACACGCTAACTTTATTAGTGAGGAATGGATGTGTACAGCTTCCAGTTTTATCTCTGATTTTGAACAGGACATACAATATGTAGCTATGCCAGATTTGTTTTTGAACAAATTTTCAAACTAGTCTTTGGACTTTCTGTAAGCTGCTATTTTTTTTTTTCTTTTGCTTCATTTGTCATAGTGTCCATTATGTGCAAGATTGCATATTCATACAGAATTACTTTATTTAAACTTATCAGCACATCTTGTTAAATGGGGAAGTGATTACCCTATAGACTATGACAACAGGATATGTGAATGAAGGAAGTCTTGGAAAATACCGCTGCTCCAGGTGGCATCATGAGGACAGCAGAGAAGATGATGGGCACCTGGAGTGCCATGAAGGAGATGAAGAGGGCAAACAGCACAGGCTGACCCCATTTGAGAAACTAATGCGGGATATGTCTCATAATGAAAAAGTGGTGAAAGAATTAACCCTGGGAAAGAGAATTGCCTTCTATCGAGTCAGAGGAGAAATAGGAAGTGGGAATTTCTCACAAGTGAAGCTTGGAATTCATTCCCTAACCAAAGGTAGGCACCGTTGCATGCTGAATGACCTATATAAATGGCCTTCTATGGGAAGAAAGATGCTGTATGCACCTGAAATACACATATAGTGTGTATGTGTCTGTATGTCTGTGTGTCTATATGTGTGTGTCTTTTTAATGTTTTTGAGTTCATCCATAGGCAGGGTCACACATAAATGCTCAAGGTTGGATTAGGCTTTAAAGAAACTAGAAACATTTTCTCTACGTGGCAGCTATTACAGGAGGAGTTCATTGCTGCCCTTGATGGAGTTAACACATCTTACCCTGTGGCTCAAACACTCCACACTTTGAAGCGTGGTATTGGGCCTCCCCTCCTATAACCTGCCCTGCCCTTCCCTGCCCCAGCTCCCAGCCTGCAGGGATACAGGTGATGAATGCCCAGGACAGGGGCTAGGCATGCTCCTCCCTGCAGCCAGAGGTAGCAAGGCTTCCTTTGTTTCATCACAAATTTTACTAGTATGGACAAAAAAAATCTATTTGGTCATGGTAATTTTGGTGAGAAATTCTATGCCCACTTAACTGACTCATTTGCTGATAGTTCTTTACTGTGAGAAGCTGGGATGGGGCTATAAGTGTGGGAGGAACAGGTGCAGGGAAACAAGCTCTGGAATTGCCAAACTGGTGTTTGTGTTGAATTGTCAGTTATTTTTCTTATTTTTAATTATACACAGCACCCTATCTGCTGCTTCTAGGAGGGACTAGAAGGGCTAGGTAACTGCAGTGGACATTTCAGTCATAGGTATAACTAAGAACTTGTCATCAGCCAGCCTCTTTCTTCTTTTGCCTTTGTCTGACAATAATAGAAATTGTTGTTGTTTTCCACCAGGGTGACTAGTTTTCTCTGTATTTTGTACACTACTATCTTGCTTTTTATTCTAACAGTCTTTACTTTTCAGTTGTATTTACTCCCCTTCCCTTCATCATCTTACAGGTGAGAGAATGATATTTGCCCCAAAACTGTGTTATCTATTGTTATTTTCTCTAATCACCCCTTTCAGCCCAGATTTAAGAGGGGCAAAAGCTCACAATTATCCCTGGGGCGCAGCAGTTGTTACACTGGGAATCTGTGGAGAACTGATGGTACTTAATTTTTCACATTTAAGCCTGGCAACACCCAAGGGTTGCTTTAACTGAGTGTTGAGGTTTTGGTCATGCTTGTTTCAGGAAAGCATCTCTGTTCTACCTGGCCCACAAGTTGTTTCCTCTTCTGTGATATTTCTTTTTCTTCCCGAGGTAACTGTTTTGTGCTTACTGTTGGAGGAAATGCTGCTCCTCTACTGGGAGCACAAGGAATGCTAATGAAAGGCAGTTAGAAATTTGATCTGGATGAACCCTTTGCTGAATTTAGTTAGGAAACAAGTTGCTTTAGTATCCAAATAGAGCTGATTGAAAAATTTTGAACTTCAGTGAATACAGTAAGCTTGGACAAACTAAATACCAAAACCAAAACTGTACTTTTTCTTTTTCTGGAAAAGGTTCTTTTTCAACAGAAATCTCTCAAATTATTTTTCTTTTGTTTGTTTGTAACATTTTTGGGTAAAATGTTCACTGGAAAGGGAGTTGATTTATTGATGCTAAGTTTGTAACTGTGAGGAAGGAAGAATGTAAGATGAGTATTTTCTGACTCATCTCTCTCTGCCTGTGAGTTTATCTGTGCTAATAAAATGCAGTACATGGACAGAAGAAAAGGAAGGTGCACATAGGCATTCATGTGTACACACTCACCACCACCAGAGAGGATTGGTTTTTTGCAGAAGATACACATTGTTGTGTTGGCAATGAAATGATGTTCCTATACAGTGTTAATGAGTGCAAGTCTTTTTTTTTAATCTGATGATATAAATAAAATATCTACATTCTGTTCTGGTCTCTGTGGAAGAGGGTGGTGTATGTGTCAGAGGACTGTTCAGCTTTTCAGTTACTGCCAGCTTTAATATGGTCTCTCTCCTATATCATCCTGTGTCAAAAGATACAGAAACAATTTTGGTTTTTACTAAGATGAGCCTTTGTAACAATTACATAAATGTGCTTTTCTGTTGCCTTTGTGATCTGTTGCAGCAAGACTCATGATTTCTGGAGTGGGAGAGAGAGGAAAAACTTCAGGATCATACTGGATGGTGAACCCTGTTTCCTCACAAGGGCTGTCTTGGTTGTTTAGAAAACATAGAAAAATCTTTGGTTTTATCACATGGACACCATGCACCATGTCCCATAGCTTGGACAGGTGCACTCTTCACTGGATAAAAAGCTGGTTGGCTGGCTGGACCCAGGGAGTGGTGCTGAATGGAGTTACATCCAGCTAGGGCTCAGTATTGGGGCCAGCCCTGATTAATGTCAGTCAGATTTCAGGTGACACCAAGCTGGGTGGTGGGAATGTTGATCTGCTGGAGTGCAGGAAGTCTCTGCAGAGGGATCTGGACAGGCTGCAATTGATGGGCTGAGGNTAAACTTTGAGGTGCTGGAGAGTCCAGAGGTCAACAGAGCTGGGGAAGGGTCTGGAGTAAGTCCTGTGAGGAGTGGCTGAGGGAGCTGGGGTTGTTCAGCTTGCAGAAAAGGTGGCTCAGAGGAGACCCTTTCACTCCCTAGAACTGCCTGAAAGGAGGGTGTAGCCAGGTGGGGGTTGGCCTCTTCTCCCAGGTAGCAAGGGACAGAATAAGAGGAAATGGCCTCAAATTGTGCCAGGAAAGGTTAAGGTTGGACATTACGAAAAATTTCTAAACCACAGGGGTTGTCAGGCCTTGGAATGGGCTTCACAGTGAAATGGTGAAGTCACCATCACTGGAGATACTTAAAAGATGTGTAGATGTGCCATTTAGGGACAGTGCTTAGTGGTGGGCTTGACAGGTTGGACTTCATGATCTCAGATGTCTTTTCTGATTTGTGTTTCTGTGTGTGTTGTGTTATTCAAAAGCTTTGCCCACTATATTAACCTGAATTTTGGCAGATATTTTCTCCAGAAATTCATGGAGTTTTTTTGCTAAGGACTGTTAAGCCCCTAAGTCCTGTATAACTTTTATTTTACATGCCTTCTAGCTGACAAAGGAAGTGTGAGAGCACACCTGAATAGAAGCAATTAAGAGCATCCAAAATTTATAGCTAGTAAGAAGTCTGTCTAATGTGACATGAATTGCAAAAGCAGGAATGTCCAGGCATGCAGTTTGCCTTGTTTTTAGAGCAATTTTAACTTGGTTTTGTTAGTATTTTTCTCCTTCTTCCATCACTGCAGACACCATTTATTCCTGAAATTATTTCCCAATCTTTTCGTAGTTTTTCTTACTAAGACTTCACCTAGCACTTTTCAAACCTCATACACTGCATATAGTCAATCAAAATCTCTTTCAACTCTTTTTGTAATTATTTTGGTAAATAAGCTGCCTTCTAAAAATGTCCTTCTGTTCAGCACAGCTGCTAAGCAAGACTAATAGAGGATTTGTAAATCAAGAATTGTTTGGAAGCAGAAAGGAAGAGTTTAGAAAAGAAAAGGAAGGTGTCAGACTTTTTTGCACTCAAGGCAGGCTGGGTTTCTTTGCATGTCATGCATTTGCAACTGCAATGATGTAGATTTAAAGGAGTTTGGTCCTGATTAATGGTGGTATTTGAGTAGGATCAGGTTCTTCAGTTTGAAACCTTTTTTCCCCCTTCTCTTTCCTTTTAAAACTTTGCAGGAAAACTGACCAGGAGGAAAAGTAAAGTAAAATGAAAGGGAAAAAAATTAACCTAGAAGATTTTATTTTAAAGCCCAAGTGTCCCCAGCTTCTATACATCGAGATGTAATGATGAAGTTACATGGTTAAGATTGTTAGAGTTGTAAGCATTTAATTGTGCAAATGTAACCACTGCAAGCTGCTGCTTTTTCCTCTTGGTTTAGGAGGTCAGTGTGCTATGAACACGACAAGGGTCTCTCACTGGGCGGGCGGTCACAGCGCTGCCAGCATCACTGCCAGTATTTCCTGCATCTCCTCCTGGCTCACCCACCTCCACACCACACAGGAGGTACCTGTGTCCCTGAGGGGCTCTCCCCCAGGTCAGAGAGAAGCACTGTGGCCACTGTACTCAGCACAGACTCCTGAAAACAGGCATATCAAGGGACAATTCAGCACCTTCCGCCACAAGAATCACATGTGCTTCAATCATCTGCTGCATTTCAGTAGGGAGATCAATTGATATATGTATCATACTAAAAAATACAAATATACCAAACATGGAGTTTTCTTGATCTAGACAGACACATTCATGAGTATCCTTAACATTCCTTTATCTATGTTGAAAGATTAAACTTGAGTTAAAACTTGATAACATTCAGTAAAAACTTGAATGCTTTTATACCTGAACATGTGTAAAAATGTAAAAGCCTTCTCACTCTTTTCTTACAGCAACAAGTGAACAATACCTTTTTTTTCTAATTTATTCCCATTTACTAGTAACCAAGGTGAAGATTTTTCTGAAAGATTTATTAAAAGTGATTAATTATTAAGAAATCTGTGATTGTTTGACTGAGATAATCTTGAGGGGAAAAAAAAGCACTCAAACAACCAAGAATCTCTTCTTCCCAGGAATAAATAATTGTTTTTATTGCTGTGATCCATTTTAATTTTGCTGTCCTGACAAGTTATACAAAGCCACTGTAAACCTGTTTTAACCAGACTAATCCTTCAAATACCAGCTGTATTCAGAAGAGTAAAGACAAAAGCTGTAACCTACAGGCTAATGCAGGAACATAAGGGCAACAGTGATTGACCTATTCATACTGCTCTGAGCTACCCTGATGATATGGGTGCAGCTGCAGATATACATATGTGTTTTGTGGCCTTTGGCTTCACTGTGTAGGCTTCCAGAAGCGTGTAGGACTTAACAGCAGCTTTGCATTACCAGAGCAGCATATGCCAGCTAGATTTGCTGTCTTACCAGATCCCTGTGACTTACTCTACTTCACTGCTCAGAATAAAATAGCCAAAGCCTCTAAATTCCCACAAGTTTGTCTGTCTGGTCAGAAACAAAGCACACAGATTTAGCACCTCCATTAGTCTCCAAGTATCTGGCTCATCTGAGGAGCTCTGAGCTAACAACAAAAGCACAGACTTCCTGTACCAGCACTGGACACCAAAAGCAGATGCTGTACCTGCAGACACGTATTAGCCTGTCACAGCAAAGTACACCAAGGCAGCAGATTTGATCAGCCCTTGGAATACTCTACCAGCCTGCAGTTACCCAGCACTGAGTAGGATGTCGTCGACAGAAAGGAGCAGGGGTTGTGTGAAAGATTGTAGGGCTTAGTAAGCCCCTGCAGCTTAGTTTATACTGATGAGATGAAATTTTATTCTACTTCTACAACCAAGATTGCTGTATGTAAATAGCATTACCATTTGTACCCATTGCATTAACAACATGGGAAAAATGTTTTTCTTCTCAGAGAAAGTTGCAATTAAGATTTTGGACAAGACAAAGCTAGACCGGAAGACTCAACGTTTGCTGTCTCGTGAGATATCCAGCATGGAAAAGCTGCACCACCCAAATATCATCAGGCTGTATGAAGTGGTGGAGACACTCTCAAAACTGCACCTGGTGATGGAGTATGCAGGAGGTGGGGAGCTCTTCACTAAAATCAGTACAGAAGGAAAGCTGCTAGAAACAGAATGTAAAATAATCTTCTCCCAGATTGTGTCTGCTGTGAAGCACATGGTAAGTTGTTCTTACCCAGTCATGCTGCCTTCTCACTACTCTTAGCACATTTTGTGTGTATTTCTTTTGACTTTCAACAGTAGATTTACTGCTACCCAAAATTTCAGGCCCACATTTCTGAAAAGCAAAACAGCTATAGAAGAGCTGTGTTAAAGGTATCTGAGGGTTTTCACGTCCACCTCAAGTTACTGCATCTCTGTTGACAGCTTTTGGGAGGAGACTGAACTGGAAACACCTGGTGGGTGGAATCACCCTTTTAGCACCAGTGTTCTGTTTGCTTTAATGTGCTATGGGCACCAGTGAACAAAGCTTCATTTCTTCCCTCCCTGTTTCAAAATAGGATCTGTCACTCTTCCACTTCCAGAGAGGCTGGTTAGGTGTTGCAAACATCCGGCTTGCTTATTAATGAATGTGAGTCTGTCACTTAAAGACAGTCAATTCCTGGCCTTCACTTTGGTGCAAATCTGTGAGGTTAACACCCAACAAGTCACTTCTTGTCTAGTCTTCAGTATATACACTTAGGATGATGCTATTTGTATAGAGCCCAAAGCATCTTGTCAAGGCAGGAAAAGAGGAATTAACTACTTCGGTACATCTCTAAACCTTGCAGAGTAATTTCAGCTACTTCCAAAAAATAAAAACACATTCTTCAAGTCTGAGAAACAGCATCCATTAAAATTGGCTCAGGGTGCCCTCCG
>VXBQ01006914.1:27372-39430 GCA_013400175.1 Phainopepla nitens | reverse complement strand
CTGCTGGGACACCTCGGGATCCTCGGGACCCTCCAGGCCCCCAACACGGCGCCGCGGAGCTGTTGTGCCGAGCTGCCAGAGCCCCCCTGCTCTCCCAGCAGCAGATTTTGCCTTCAGGGAGAGCGTGAGGAGGAGAAAAGCAGATTAGAGTTATCGCTGCATCTCCTCGCTGAGCTGAGAGCTAAATGTCAGATCGCATCTGACACGGCTCCGAAGGGGAGGGCGAGGAGTCCTGGCGCACCCCTCATCTCAGGGGGCACCTGTGGGGGCAGAGGCAGCGGGGCTGGCAGCTGGACGCCAGCCTTTGCCCGGGGGCAGAGCGGGGAGATGGCTGGCTCGGGGTCCCGCTGCCTCGCCGGGCTGGCAGAATCCCAACCGCAGCCCCAGAAACTTTCCTCCTCCGGTTCCCATGGAAACGAGGAATTTTCTTCTCCCCAAAGTTGAGCTGCGTGTCTGCGCTCTCTGCCCAAGTCGAGCCCCTTCTCCGGAGCCCCAGGGGACGCTGCTTCGGGCGGAGCTGCTGGCCCCGGCCGGCGCGGTGCCTGCGGAGCCCGAGCCCGGCGGTGGGGCTGGGGCAGCTCGTTCGCCCGGCCCGGGGTGTTCCTGTGCCACACCAGGGTCCTGATCGCGGGAGAGGGGCCGAGGAGGATGATCGTCACCTGCACAGCACGCTCTGACATCTCCGCAGCTCAGCCAGAGAAAATGAGCAGCCTGCTGGGAAAATAGCCCGGCAGAGCGACCAGAGAGCCCTCGCCCCAGCCCCAGCCATCGGCGGCGTGAGCCCCTGCCACTGATGGCCAGGCAGCGGGAGCCAGCCCCGCTTTGGGCTCCGGCTGGGAAGGACACTTGGGGAGTGATTTGAGACCGTCTATCGGCAATCAGAGGGTTTCAGCGCTCTGCTCACCTCCGGCAGGGAGAGGACGGCCTGACGTCTGCTCTGATGAAAGGAAAAGCTTTCCCCATCCATCAGTCCTGTGGGCTGGCAGGAGCTGGCATCGGGCACCAGCCCTGGGGGCACTGAAATCCCGAGGACTGAGCTGCAGGAGCTTTTCGTGGGATAAATGTGGAGGAGTCAGATTTAGTCAACAGTGACTAAAACTGAGCTTCAGTAAAAATTAACTCCAAAGAGGGGAATGTTCCAGGCGCTGCCATTTGCTGTCAGTAAAAATAAACCTGCAGGTTAAACACAGCCTTTTCCTCCTGGGTGCTCACGTGCCAGATCAGGGAGCTTCCTCCTGCTGAAATGGTTAAAAACATAAAATCACCGAGGATCAGCTCTGCCCTGCCCTGTTGAGCATCACCCCGGGGCTGAGGTGGGGTCCCCAGGCCCCTCGGTACTCAGGAGTGCATCAGGGCTGGGGTCACATTGTTAGCACAGTGTTTGGGGTCCAGCGAGCCCCTGTGCCACATCCAGGGCCTGGAGGGAGCTGCAAACATCATCAGGTGGTTTTTAAGGCTCACTGGACACCTGGCAGGGCCAACCCCTGCAGCAGCAGCACCTCCCAGCCACACAGTCCCCTCCCAGGGCTGCCTCCTTCCCTCTGCCTGCCATTCTCACCGGGCTTTTAATTAGTGCTCCTCTGTATATTCAGCAAGCAGGAGCCCGGAATGGAAATGTACAGGTGTCCCCTTGATCCAGTTTCCATGGTTGCCACATCGAGGTGGGGGCTACATCTTTTTTTTTCTTTTTGTTTTATTTAATAATTTTATTACAGTGGCTTCAATCCACTGGTGAAGAAGGGAAGGGGGGAGAATGTGGGGGAATAAAAAATGCTGGATGAAAAGGCCATGTTCCCGTGGCTGGGCTTATTTGCTGTCATTCTTTTTCTCTTATTAGCAAGCGCTGTTTTCCAAGATGCTCAAAGTCCAAGAGCTCACTAACGAGATCCCAGCTCTGGCTGGTGTGGGGGGAACAGCCCAGGCTGGAGCCACACCAATGTCTGTGGGGCCACCCCAGAGGCCAAGGGAGAGGAGCAGGAGGGTGCTGAGCAGGGTGGGCATCAGGAACACCACTGAGCTATGCTGACATGTCCTCACCCCTGTCCCCAGCCCCATGTCCCTGTTCCCACCCTCACTGCCCTGCCCCACCCTGTGGGATCGTCCCTGGTGTCCCTCACCAGCACAGCAAAGCTTCCCCGGGCTCAGCCCACCAAGGGACCCCGGGCTAACCTGAGCAGCTCCTGGGGACACTGGGTGGTGCCACACTGCCGGGCCCTGTGCACCAGGAAAGCCCAGGGAGTCCCGGCAGGGGTCCTACAGCCTCCCAGGGCACTGGGCTCATGGTCAGGGACTCCCAGCACCACAATCCCTCCTCCCTGCCCCATCCTCACCCGGCCTGGTGGCACCCGGTGAGGGTGGTGGCTGCTCCGGGTGCCAGCACCAGGAACTCTCATCCTTTCCTCTCCCCAAATGTCTCAATGTCCTCTGGCGTGACCAGTGCAGGGTGTGAATGTGCCCATCTGTCACCATCGGATTATTTAGCCACGACCCTGCCTGTGAAGGCAGGCGAAATCTTCTCTGTTTACCCGGAGCTCAGGATGGGTTTCAGCTTTTGTGCGACGGGCGTTAAAAATAACACAGAAACGGCATGGGCCCAGGAAAAATCCTCTCTCCTTGCTCTGCACTGTGCGGCTCGGCTTGCCAAGTAGGAAGAAATCCCCTCTCCTCCTGGCAACGTCCCGCACTGTGGCAGGCAAACACACACGCCGAGCCACGGACCTATTAGTCACCAGTAAATGTTCTTTTCTCTCTCGATTTGTTTCCCTTTAAGCTTGATGTTTTCCTCTCCTGCTGCCCGGGCCTCGTTAGGCTGCAATTAAAGCCAGGAATCAAAGCGGCATGGTGCAATTAAAACTCGGGGCGGGAGGCGGGATGCGGGATGCCCCGGGGAAGCCGCAGCCGGCGCTGGGCTCTGCTCACGCACAGCCCCGGGGAGCGGTGACAGCGCGAGGAAAGGGAACAGGCTCAGGCTGAGCCCAGCTGAGCTCCTCTGGAAAGATCTTCTGTCGTTTTCAGCATCGCCAGCTCTGGCACCTGGGGGATGAGCCGAGATGCATCCGCTCTTGAAACAAGATGAATTTTCCTGGCTGTGAGAGTGGTAAACACACGGAGCAGCTCAGAGTGGGGAAGAGATTGCTCGCGGTGCCTCCACTGAGATGAAATCTCCGTCCTGCCAGGGAAGGGCTGTGCCCGTCCCTGCACAGGATCCTCCTGTCCCCAGGACAGGGGGACACGCTGACTGCTGCTCACTGCACCTTTCCTTGGGGACAGTCCTGAGGATGCGGCTCCCACGCCCAGAACCTGGAGCCATCCTGCTGGCTCCTGTCCCTGTGCCAGGGAACAGCTCAGGGAACGGTCACTGGTGTCCTGCTCGTGGGCTGGATGGAGCCCAGGACTCGGGCTCGGGGCACCGCCCAAGCAGGAGCGTTGTCAGTGCCCGGTGAGCCGAGACAGTGCCCGGTGTGCCAGCGGGCAGTGCCTGGACACAGCACGGCAGGGCTGGGTGCTGCTCTGCAAGGTTCACACCACCAGCGTGCTGAGCCCTCTGGGCAGGGCAGGACGGGACCAGCACCCCAACACTGCCACAGCAGCTGGCCCAGCCGAGCACCAGAGCTGCTGCCCACGGGGAAAGTGCTGGGGAGGGAGAGTTGCTCACAGAGTGGTGCTGAGACCCACAGAGAGAGAGAGAGAGAGAGATCCCCTGCCCTCATCTGTGCCAGAAACACCAGCACCCCATCGTCGCTCCCCACTGCTGGGGCCTGGCCCAACAGCCGCCCCACGCAGAGGCTGCCCCAGCTTTGAAAATAGATAGTAACAAGTGAGCGCGGGCAGCAGAAGTAGCAAAGCATATGGTAGGTGTTGGAGTTTATTCCTGTCGGTGAGTGTCAGCAGCGACAGACGGCTGGGGGTGGAGAAGTGAGAGGTTTTGGTAGGCGCCCGTGCAACACCACCCCACGGACTCCGCAGCTGCGGCGAGGGTGGGGACCCTGCCACCCCCTGCCTGCGCCACCGGCGGGGCACTCGGCGCTGCGATGCTCTCCTGGCGCCCGGGAGCGCAGCTCGGGGCGGTCTGAGCCCCCTCCCTGCTGACACCGAACACCCTCCCCTCGGGGACATTCGGCGTCAGTGGTGCTCGGGGCGCCCCTGAACTCCCCACAAAACCAGGACGCCTTTGGCCGCTTCCAGACAAGCCTGCGAGCCCCGTCCGTCCCAGCTGAAGGTGACCCGCCTGATCTGGAGGAACACCTGGGAGAGGGAATGGCTGCTCGCTGCTCCCAGCTGCCCCTGGCTGCTCCCGGGCTCTGCCAGCCCTTCCCGTTCAGCCCAGCCTGGCCCTGTGGCACCTGGGGCTTCCATGGAGTTGCCCCGGTGGCCAGACCCACCCTGGCCACCCGAGGCGTGTGCCGGGAGATGGGGTGGGCAGGCAGCCAGCGGCAGTGGGAGGGAACAGATTGTCCGCAAAAAAGCGCGTCAGCTCCCAAGCGGCGCTCGGAGCAGGATCTCCTGCGGGTTTATACCTTGTTTGTGTGAGCCCGCTCTGGGGCTGTTTAAGGACTCTTTGCCAGCGTCCTCGCAGCAGCGTGGTGCTGTGGGGCTGGGAAAGCTGAGCCCCACCCGGCGGAGGCTGCCAGCAGGGCTGTGGAGCTCCTGGTGCTCAGCGGCTTGGGCGCTGCTGTGGCCTCGGTCGCCCCGAGGATGCCATCCTGCCCAGGCTGGGCAAGGAACAGCCCTGGCAAGCGCTGGAGCAGCACACATCCTCCCCTGGCACAGGTGAAGCAAACACTCGCCGAGCAGCAGCTCACCTGTGGCTCCTGCCCCTGCTAATTGCAGTGTTCTCGCTTCACACCGATGTGCTTGATAAGATTAGCAATTACGGAAACCTCACACGACAATTGCTCTGGGTCAGGAGCCGTGCGAGGGAAATTGGACGGAAGTGCAAACGGGGATTAATTATAACCTGGCAGCGGACAGGTTGGAGGGTTTGAATCTATATTTTTATGTATTTTTCAGTGTAACCTCTGGCTCTGCCGCAGGTGCGAAGGGCGCCAAGGGCTTCGCCGCAGCAGAGACGTGCTCACCGCCGTCCAGACCATCGCAGAGCTCGGACAGGGGATGTCACAGCACGGCCCCTTGGCTGGGATCCCAGTGCTGCCCTGGCGAGTGTGGCCGCGGCATTGCTGGAGATCCCTGCCCTTCCTGCTCTCCGCCTGGCAGCTGCCGTTGTTATCTCCATTGCCATGGCAATGCCAGCCCGGCTCCCACGGCGTGTCCGCCTGTGCCTCCGGAGGCAGGCGCGGTCCCACGCCGGGCTGGAGCCCCGCTCCCGCCGCAGCCCGCCCAGCCGAGCGGCCGCGGCGCGGGCAGGGGGGTGAACCCAACCCCGAAATGCTGCGGCGATGGAGATGGACACGTCCTCTCACCCAAGAGGTGGAATCTGGGTGGGAAGCAGGGGGACAAGGAGAGTTTGCGCCTGGAACATCTCCCAGCCCTGCTCTGCTGCGTGCAGCCAGGTGCCCTCCACCCCAGCAGGACCCCCGTGCCCCACAGCCCCCCCGGCTCAGCCGTGGCCCCCCTGTGCTGGCACCAGCCCCTGGCCCCGAAGCCACATCGATCAGCACCCGGCTGCACTGACGTGGAAGTGTTTGCCAGCAGCTGCTGGCGTTTAACAAATCCTCCTGTCTGCTTATTTATGCCATTTCCCCCCCTCCCACCTGGGCTTTCTTGATGCTTTGGGAATTTTTCAAACGTTTTAAAGGCAGCTTTTCAAAGTCCACCAAGCAGCTAGCGAGGAGCAGGTCCCTGGAAAGGGTGAGGAGAGGAAGGAAAGATCCTCCACCCTGCAAGGCAGCTGCTCTCACCCTCATCCATCCTTGCATGCTCCCTGCACTCTGCCACTGCAGTTCCTCGTGTTCTGTACACCCACGCCGGCCCCAGCCCGAAGTCAAGGCTGGATCCAGGGGCTTGAATTAAAGGTGAGGGGGAGTCCAAAGCGGCTCTTCCCATCCACTGGTTGCATTTTCCTGGCCATGGAGGCAAGACCTGGGCCCGGGTCCCTGCTGGATTGCCAGCCTCAAAGCAGGAGAGCGAAGTGCAAACAGAAAAGCAGAACAGGGGGAGTGTGGGGCAGCGCTGGGCAGCCCTGCCCGCCCCAGGTACACCCTGGCAGCTGCTGCCACGGCGCTGCGTTTCAGCCGGGCGCCAAGTGCTCCGACAAGGAGCTGGAGGTGATCTCTGTCCCCTTAGGAGCCCAGCCCGGGGGTTTCCGTGTCCCCCGGAGGAGCACGGGCTGCTGGGTGCCGGGGGGTGACGCCAGGGTGTCACTCTCCTCCGATGTGACTCTCTCACTTGATGTGGCTACAAGAGACTGCGGGATTCAATTAAGTTCCGCTTTCCTCCCAGTATCGGTGGGAGTCTCTCCTCTCGCCTTTAAGGCAGACACGCTGCCATGGAAGACAAATGCTTGCAATAAAGCGCTGGAGCGCGGTGCCGGGGGAGGCCGCTGCTCCCTCCCTGCAGCCGGCTCTGCCCGGATCGCGCCCGCCGCTTCCCCGCGCCTCTGCCCGCCCGGTCCCGCACCGGCCCGGGTGCCCAGAGCCGTGTGGCGGAGTCGCCGCGGGCACCCGGCTGGCTCCGGCGCAGGACCCGCAGGGCCACCCCCTTCCCCGCGTGGAGCCCCCCCGCCACCGGCCGAGTGTTGCCAAGCAACGGGAAGATGCTTTTCTGACCGAAACGGTAAATCGGCAGCGGAGTCGGGGCTGGGGGGAGGGAAACGGCTGGGCTGGGGCTGCCCGCGGGAGCACGCGAGGCTCCCCCAGCCTCGACAGCACCCAGAAAATCCAGAGAGGAGGAGCAGCCGTCTCTGCCCTGCTCAGGCAAAACTGCCGAGGACCCCCGAGCAGCGCCGGGGATGGCACCCGGCACTGGGACCCCCAGCCCGGCCGGGGGATGGGGCAGGGACACGGTGTCCCCCAGCGGGGACATTCCCTCCTCACTGCGGAGCCCTCCCGCGAGCCTTGGCCCCGCCGAACCCCCTGAGTGAGATCGAGCCCCTCATTTGCCCTCTCCCTCCCTCGCCAGCCATCACGCCACGGCTAAATGAGCTCCAGGCAATTTTCTCAGAAGTTGAGTCCTCGCGCTGCGGGAACACGGGGCTAAAAATAGCCCAGGCCTGTGTGTGCCTCTCGCCCAGGTGAGCCTTGCTCCCTCCCTCCGGAGATCGGGGCTCCTCCGCATCCAGAGCCTGCCCTGCTCTGCCTCAGTTTCCTGCACTGATTGGGCCACCCAAAAGTGTGCCACGGCTGTGGCAGCTCCGGGACCCCTGGCCGGAGGAATCCCTGTGCGGGGGAAACCTCCCAGGGCTCAGACATGGCTTGGTGTGCACGGAGATGGGCAGAGCCGCTCCTGGGCTCCGAATTTCACCTGGCTGGGCTTTACCTGGGCATCCCCTGACCCGAGGGTGTGTGTGGTGGGGCTGTATCAGCCTCTTCCCCACCAGCAGCTCCCAGTTCAGGCGCTCCTCTCAGCGTGACCGAGCCCTCCCAGGTCCAGCGAGGCAGACGCATTTCCTTCCCACGGTGACTCAATTACAAATTCAGAGTTAAATCTTCCCCCACAAGATACCCCTCTCCACCCCTCTGGCTGCTCCCAGCGCTTTGAATGTTGAACACTTTCCAGGGATTTTCATGTGCTGAGGCTGACCCCATCCACTCTGGTTCAGACTAACTTAATCAGCCTCATTTTGTTACTAACTGCTGCAGCTTTGGACCTCTAGAACAAGCACGACTTAAATTATTAGCACCTACCAAGCTGCTTTCACCACCCCTGTGGGGGCCAGAGGTGAGAGAACAGATCTGTTCCCACCCAGCCTCTACAGCTACCAAAAATGACAAATTATCAGAATTGTGGAAATTAGAAAAATGGCATTTAGGTAACAGGCAAACACTCCTCTTTTCTTCACCAGCATCTGGCTAGGAACAGATTTGGAAGTGGCAGGTGGGGAGAAAAGAAATCAACCTGAATGCTGTCAGCTGGGCGGGGTTGGGGGCTGGGAGTGGTGAGAAAACCATCAGCATTTTCTTCATCACCTGTGCTGAGAAGAGCTGCAGGGGTCAGGCTGGGGGAGCAGGCGAGGAGGAGGATGGACACCCACAGAGGGTGGGAAGGGGCTCTCCCTCACCACAGCCCCGGCTGTGAGCTGGCAATGCCCAGCCCTGAGCTCCCCTCGAGCAGGAGCTGTCCCCATGTACCCACCTCTCCTCAGCAGATTCACTCCCACCTCACCCCACGGCTGGGGAAGAGTTCCAGAAGCACCTTGAGCCCCTGGAAGGCTGCTTGGAAAGGGGAGCAGGACTCAGAAGAGCAGTGCTGCCCCGTGTCTGGACAGTGCTGAGGTTCCAGCTCTGCTCCCCCACACAGGGAACCATCAAGAATAATGCTAGGAAATATCTTGGGGAAAGCAGGAGCCAGAGCCACACCTACATCTGTTTTAGAAATGACTTTATTGCACTAAAAAGAGGAAATAATCTGTAAACAAACATTCCATTCAGGTATTAATATGTTTTTCACTCCAAAAATACATCATTAAATCCAGCCACAGAAATATCAAAGCAGGAACAATAGAAAATAGCTCCAGCAGCAGAGAAACCCATCCGAGCAACAGCCCTGGCTCCCACACCTGCAGCCCAGCACAGAGCAGCTCATCCCAGGGCTCACTGCGTGGCCACACACCCAGCTCCAGCAAGACAGCCCCGGGACAGGCTGGGCTGGGGCAGGACGAGAGCCCCCAGGCCCTTGGGTGTCCCTCTGGGGTCAGCCTCAACCCAAGGAGCAGCCCTGGCTCCTGCTCTCAGCATCCTCCTCCCCCAAACCCAAAGGCACACGGTTCTTCTGCGGGGGATGTGTCACCCCTCACACCTCTCAGAGCACCAAAATCTTCGTCCCTGCTCCCATTTCCCCTCTTCTTGCAGCTTGTCCCCCCCACCCCAGCAGCACCCAGGTCCCCCCAGCCCCTCACAGGCGCAGCACCCCAGGGAGCACAGGGTGCTGGTGGGGTGTGGGGGGATTGTTAGGGAGCAGCCACCTGGGCAGGGTCCCCTTCCTGCCCCAGACCTCCTCAGAGACAAAATATTCACCCCATACCCTGGGATGTGACACATCCCCCTATTCCCCCCTCCCCAGAGCCCTCATCTGCCCCCAGGATGAGCCAGGATGTCCCCTGGATGAGCCAGGATGTCCCCTGGGCACTTGGGAGCTGGGGACCCTCGTGCTGGCTCCTGGGGGAGCACAGGGAAGGCTCAGGTGGGAAACTCCCCGTGAAGGATGGACACGTCAGCTCCTAATGCCCTGCATGGTTTGTTTTCAACCACAAGCTCGGTCACCCTGGATCCCCCGACATGCAAACGCTCAGAACTGAGCCTCGCGTACCTGGAACATATTTACAGACAGAAGTAAAACGCTGCGAAAGATCAGCCTCGGATATAAATAGCCAACACTGAGATCTGCCATCTGCTGCGAAAGGACAAGGAAGGAACATCGACTGCCACCACAGAGGTTAACACAGAGGGGACACATGTGTGCGTGTGTGTCCACGCGTGCAGGCGGGGACGGGAGCGCTGCGGATCCCGCTCCCTGCACAGAAACATGCAGAGCCCGACACAATGGGTGACACCACACCAAACAACAACGCAGCATGTTTAATCCACCCGCGGGAACGCCCCGGCCGGCGCCCCCCCGCTCCCGCTGTCCCCGGCCGGCCAGCCGGGATGGCAGCGTGGGATGGGCAGGGCTGGGAGCAGCTCGCTCCCTCCCCGGAGGGAGACTGAAAGCCAGGCCAGCCACTTTGAGAAGCCACATCCCGCTGGGCACAGGAGCTTGGTGGCCCCACAGGACACGTGTGTGCTGCCCAGTGGGTGCTGCCACTTGAAAGATCCTCGGCCCTCATAGACAAGGGAGGGTGGAGGGTTGTGGAGCCTCAGCCTGGCCCCCTGCCCAGCCTCACCTGGGATGGCCCCAGCATTCAGGGTGGGCTACTCCCATCACCTCAGCTTTTGTCAGCAAGCATATCTGCTGGGACACTGCCTGGGACCATCCGTGTGCCCAGAGCAAGGGGTGCCAGCCCCCGGCACGTCCCTCCTGTGGCCAGGGGAAAGGCACAGGGAGCCTCCTGGATCTGGGCACACCAAAGCCCCCAAAGCTCCATGAGCAGTTTCCCACTGGGGGTCAGCGGTGGGGGGCAGTGCTGAGGTGGGCAGGGAGGGCAGCCCTGGAGGCTGCAGGTGTCAGACCAAGCTGACCTTGCAGCCTGAGAGGGCTGGGACGAGTCCCGGAAAGGCTCAAAAGCCACAAACCTGACTCATCCCCCAGGGTGACCGCCCTTGGCCCGCTCTCGGGTCACCTCTGCAGTATTTTCTTTGCAGTTTCCAAGACCAGAAACTTGTGTTTTGAATTAAAGCTGTCACCTGACTACAGGTGCTGGGGCTTTGAGAGGTGGCCGTAACTGCTACAGAGATTTACCCACCTCCCACCTGCTTGGCGGCAGCTGGAGACCACAGGCACAGGGAGGGAAGAGTCCAACAGGTGCTTCCATCCTTCCTGCTGGGGAATGGCCTGGAGGCTCCCCACTTTCTGCTGGGCTCCAGGAGATGCAGCCCCGGGGCAGGAGCAGGGAGGGAGCAGGGGCTGAGGCCGTGGCTGCCAGCTGGTGTTGGCAGAGCCCCACAGCAGCACCATTCCTGGGGACCCCACACTCTGCCACGACCCCGGCCCTCCTCAGGGGGCCCTCCCAAACCCTCCTCCAGTGGGGCTGGGGGGCAGAGCCGGCCTCCCTGCCTCACCCCGGCCCCAGAGGTGGGAGGGCTGGTAGCAGATACCTACAGGCAGGACAGCAGGGCGGTGAGCGGCAGCTCCTTCTCCCCCAGCAGCGTATCCCGCTTAAGGCTGCTGCCCTTGTTGACCACCTTGAGCTTCAGGGACATCTTCCTGGCGTGCCCGGGGCCCAGCCCATCGAAGAAGAAGTCCTCGTTGAAGACAGGGTTGCGGCTGTTCTTGACAATGGTGCTGCGCTGCTTCTGCAGCTTGCCGGGGTTGAGGCACAGCGAGACGCAGCAGTTGATGCTGCGCAGGTCGACGAGGGCATCGTAGAGGTCCTCGGCGGAGACAAGGCGCACACGCAGCCGGGCGTTGGAGGGGTCGTACTCGGCAGCCAGGCGCAGGCTCCCGCCGCGGCTCAGCCGCAGGCTGTGCTCCCGGTCACGGCCCGCGGGCACGTCCAGGGGCAGCAGGGCCGTGGGAGGCTGCGTCCCGGCCGGGGCGCTCCTGGCGCGGCGCTGGGCGCTGGGGCTGGTGTCAGCCGAGCTGTCGTCGGTGGACAGCGAGCTGTTGCGGGCCACCGAGTGCTTCAGCTTGATGACCTTGGACTGGCTCTCCTGGCTGAAGAGCTTCAGCAGGGACACGGAGCGGGAGAGCAGCGGGGAGCCGAAGGGCGAGGACTCCGCTGAGGAGCACGTGTCGCTCTCGCCGCCGCTGAAGTAGCGCCCGGGGTGCATGAGGGCTGCGCCGAGGTCCGAGGGTGTCCGGCGGCCGCTCTCGCCGTTGAGCTTGGCTTTGCGCTGGGCGCTGGGCGAGGTGACGGGCGAGGGGCAGAGGCTGCTGTGCTCGCTGTGGAAGAGCGACTCTTTGCGCCGGGTGTGGGGGCTCTCCATCAGCGTGGCGAAGCCGTAGGAGGTCTGCGCCTTGGGCACGTAGGGCAGCGACATGGCCGTCTGTGCCTGCGGGTCCGCGTTGGTGCCGCAGCTCCCCTCGCTCCAGTCCTCCGCGGTCTCGATCTGGATGATGTGCCGCCCGGTGGTCCGGGACCGCGACCGGCTGGACGGGCGGGGGCTGCGGGGGGGCTTGCGCCTGGCCAGGTCCTGTTCTGAGACTGAGGCGCCCAGAGCAGCCGCCGCGGGGACCTCGGAGCCCTCAGCCTCGGCGGGCGCCGCGCTCAGCTTGGGCGGGATGAAAAAGTCGGGGATCTTGTCGGGGGTGAGGACGTTGCTGTAGCGGGACCCCCGCGAGGACT
>VXBQ01006914.1:1771-16319 GCA_013400175.1 Phainopepla nitens | reverse complement strand
TGCCGGTGCCGGTGCCGGTGCCGGTGCCGGTCCCGGGCGGGGTGAGGGCTCTCCCGGTGGGCCGCGCTCCTCCCCGGCCGCCCCGGGGACGCGGTGGATGGAGGATGCTGCAGCGGGAGGATCCCGCGGGTGAGCGCTGCGCCTGCCGCCGCTGTGCCGCTCTCCCGGTGCGCTCCCGTTCCTCGGCGGCAAAACCGGCAAAATCCCCCACCGGGGAATCCCCCCCGTGCTGCTGGGGCTGGGTTTACGCGTCCTCGGCTGTCCGTAGTCTGTGAAGGGAGAGAACGTTTCGCAGCAGTCTCCCGCGTTGCCTTCACTCGTGTTTCGGGTCCCGCTGTGCTGTGTGAGCTCTCTGAAATGCAGGACGAGGCTGCTGAAAGGTTTTTGGCTTTGCTCTGTTTTGCAGCGACAGGGGATCGGGGAGCCCAGCGTGTACCACGCCGTGGTGGTGATTTTCCTGGAGTTCTTTGCCTGGGGGCTGCTGACCACGCCGATGCTGACGGTGAGCATCTCCGTGGCAGCTCTCCTGGGGCTCCTGAGAATGAAGGTCTTAGCACAACCTTTCCTTGGGCAACTGTGGAAAAGGAGTCTTTGGTTGTGCAAAAAAAAAAAAAAAAATAGATATATTAGCGTGGTAATATGAAATGCAAATCAAACATACAGACAGCACAAAGAAGTGTGAGAGAGGTGATGTGGTGACATAAAGTGACACCAGAGGGGGTTCAGGTGATGGGGAAAGGCATGTTGAGCCTCACCCAAGCATGCTGGAACAATTTATAGACCTGGGAAATGTTAAGGGCAGTGGTTTCCCATACTGGAAAGGGCAGGCAGAGCTCCTCATGTGGAGGCATTGTTGGCAGGGTATTTCCCCTTTTTCCTGGATTGTGCCCTTCCAGGCCTCTGGCTGGCAGATGCTTATGGAAATTTTGAAAAAGTTGCTAGCTCTGACTTCTTTTTTTTTTCATTTAGTTTTGGTTTGTCCTCCCTCCAGGTCTTACACCAGACTTTTCCTCAGCACACGTTCCTGATGAATGGCCTGATTCATGGAGTCAAGGTAAGGAATGTTCCTTCCAGCATTTCCTTTAAATCTGCCATCGGTGCAAGAAGGACAAGCTATTATTATCTGCATAATTTGCTGATGTCAGCCAATATTTGGCCAGTTTGAGGGGGCTCTGAGGTGCAAAAGGAAGGACACAGACATGGGGCAGCCTGTGCAGCTGATTTTACTGAGCAGGAGTGACAACGTGGGGCTGGAGTCACAACAGCTGTGTGATTCAGCTGGAAATATTCTCATCAGCATGAGATCAACCCTGTGCCCATCCTCTGGAGCATAACAGAATGAAAAATCTGTGACATCTGAAGTTATGAGTGATAGAAGCTGAAACCAAATGGCCTCAGTGACCTCCAGGCAGGAGGTGGGAATGTGCTGTGGCACAGGGAGTGTGACTGGGGAGCTTCTTGCATGAGACCAGCACTCCCAGAGCAGAATTGCAGGCAACAGTTGTGAATAGGCAATAATCCTCTGTTCTGACTGGGGAATCAGGCAACACAGACAGCTCTTGGCTGTCTCTGGCAAGAGGATCTTGGAAAACAGCCCCAGATGGCTTTGCTGGGCACTCCTGTCAGCACTGAAAGGCTCTGCCCTGCCTGCCTCAGGCTTGGGAGACACAGAAAGGCCTTGAATAATTTTATTAGTGCTTAATGGCCCTGGCTTCTCATTATGTCTGTCCTGTCTCCACCTACAAGAGAAAGCTTTCCCCAGAACTGCAGCAGCTGTTGCCATGGTGGAGCTGTGCCAGCAGCTTTCCAGGTCCTGGCAGGGCTGCCTGGGTGCCCAGAGCACGGGCAGAGCTCTGCAGGGAGCAGGACTGCTCAGTGGGGCCTTGCTGGTCGAGGATTTGTTTTTCCCTCCCTAGAAGGATGTGGGGAGTTTAATAAACTGCTCTGTTGCGACAGCGTTGCTGCTTGTAGCAATCAGTAATGGTTTGTCTCCTCCTGATGCTGTTGAAAGCTCTCACTAAGGGGTTTCTCTGTCCTCTGGTCTGTCTGTCCATCCCAGGGTCTGCTCTCTTTCCTAAGTGCCCCGCTGATTGGTGCTCTCTCTGATGTCTGGGGCAGGAAATCCTTCCTCCTTCTCACTGTCTTCTTCACGTGTGCACCAATTCCCCTGATGAAGATCAGCCCCTGGTGAGTGCACCCTCAGGACAGCCCCGGGGTTCTGAGGAGGGGCAGGAGCACAAGGAGGAGGGTTTGGGTGCTCGTTTCAGGATGAGGTTGAAGAGTCTCATCCCTCTCAAGAATGGAGGAGGATGCTCAGCCTACAGACTGACTTGTCTGGTTCTGCTGAAGAGTTCAGTTGGGAATAAAGGGCTGGTCTGTCCTCTGTACTTGTTCCCTTACTCAGAGCATTATTTCTATCAGGGAAAATAAGTGATAAAACTTCAGGGGTCTCCAGACCAAGACTCTATGTTCTTGTTCTGGTACATTGCAACGGGATGGACTGAAGGGAAAACAAGAGAGAGGCTCTGCTTCAGCAGCTCTGGACTGTGGTGTGGTTGCTCTGTAACTCTGCCTTGGGCTCTTGCAGGTGGTACTTTGCTGTCATTTCCATGTCTGGAGTGTTTGCTGTCACCTTTTCTGTGATTTTTGCCTACGTTGCTGATATCACACAGGAGCATGAGCGCAGCACGGCGTACGGCCTGGTAAGAGCTGAGTCACTGTCCTGGCTCTTGAAAGAAATATCTGGGGCTTTGCAGGTAGGAGAAATATAAAATTAGGGTGGGAGATTTATTGATTCATCATACAGACTCCTATCCTTCTGTTTGGGAATTAGCTCTGAGGGGGAGGCTGATCTCTGCCCACTCTGAGTGCTGGCTGTGTTCTATGAACCAGCCTGGCCCTTGAGCTTTTCCACACCAGGGAAAGGGAGCCTGTGATACTTGGTGTGATCCTGCCCTTCCTGTAGCTTTACTGACAGAACCATGTGGGAATTGCTAGGACAGCTCTGATTTCCCTTTGCTAAAACTTAGCCCAGGTGCACCAAGAGAATCTGTCATCTGTCTCTGCACAGGAGTCCCTGTGAATTCTTTACCTCTCCATCAAAGATGCCAGCAGGAGTTCCCCTGGGTCCGTGGGGAGGAGGAAATGGTCTCTGGGAGGAAGAGGCTGTAGGGATGTTTTATGTTTTGTGCTTGCAGGTGTCAGCCACGTTTGCTGCCAGTCTGGTCACCAGCCCGGCCATCGGCGCGTACCTTTCCCAAGCCTACGGTGATACCTTGGTGGTTGTGCTGGCTTCAGGGGTTGCTTTGCTGGATATTGGCTTCATCCTGCTGGCTGTGCCCGAGTCTCTGCCTGAAGAGATGCGTCCTGTCTCCTGGGGAGCCCCAATCTCCTGGGAACAAGCTGATCCATTTGCTGTGAGTGACCCTACCACTGTTTTCCTGTGTGCTGGTAATGTTTAATGTCACTTTAGACCTGCTGATTTTTAAGATGTCAAGCCCTTAGTTTAGCTGTCTTTGTACCTGGAGGTTTTTCCGTGGTATTAAGTCAAATTTAAAAACATTCTTTTTTGTTCTCCACCCCTTTCCTTGCAGTCCTTGAGGAAGGTGGGGCAGGACTCCACAGTGCTGCTCATCTGCATCACCGTCTTTCTCTCCTACCTTCCCGAGGCGGGCCAGTACTCCAGCTTCTTCCTGTACCTGCGCCAGGTCAGTGTCTGTCAAAGCTCTGGGTGCAGGGAATCCTGGCCTATAAATACAATCAGAGTTGTGTCACCTGTCCCAAGGTGGCTTTTCTTGGCCGGTAACTCGGTAAAGCTGAAGTTGTAAGAAGCAGTGATTTGTCCCAGCTCTCCTGTAAAATGTATGAGTCTGCTGACAGCTCTGTAGGCACTGCCTGGGGCAAGGCCTGGCTTGGCTCCTTGCTGATGGCTGCCTGGCTCTGCCACCTTCAGGCACTGGAAGGGGAGCTCAGTGATTTAAAACCGTTTTTTCAGCCAGAGGAAAATCTTCTGTTTGATTCCTGTGGCAGCCCAGAGGCAGGGTTGTTAATGTGCAGGTCCCTGAGAAGCAAATTCAGTAAACATGAGTGACATTGATGGAGGAGCTCTTGTCACCTGGTACAAATCTGCCTGAAAAGTCCCTCTTTGATGTTTTCACAGGTCATTGGTTTTTCCTCAGAGACTGTAGCAGCCTTTATTGGTGTAGTTGGAATTCTCTCTATACTGGCTCAGGTGAGAAGCAATTTCTGTGTTGGCTTGAGCAGTCTGATGTAAGAATGTCCAAAATTTCTGATATCGGGGCCGCTGAGTTGTCAGAACTCCTGTGGCCACACAGACTTTGGAAACAGAGAAGATCTTAAATTGGGAGGGACCCATAAGGATCATCAAGGTCCCTCAGGTTCCTGTCCTCTTGTCTCCTGGTGTTCCCTCTTTCCTGGTGTTTCCCTGCCTTGAAAACACCTGTTTTTCTTTCCAGACAGTCGTGTTGGGAATTCTCATGCGTTCCATAGGAAATAAAAACACCATCCTCCTGGGATTAGGCTTCCAGATCCTGCAGCTTGCCTGGTATGGCTTTGGATCTCAGCCTTGGTGAGGGTTTGCCCACATTTCTCTCCCTCTGTGGCCGCTCCCACCCTGCAGCACGGGGCAAGGCTGTGGCTGTTCCTCACAGCTGCCTCCTTCCTCCCCAGGATGATGTGGGCAGCAGGAGCTGTGGCTGCCATGTCCAGCATCACCTTCCCAGCCATCAGTGCCATGGTGTCGAGGAACACGGACCCTGACCAGCAGGGTGAGTGCTTGGGGACCCATCTGATGGCAGGGGGGTTCATCCCAGCAGGTGCTGAGCTGGCACAAGGCAGGTTCTTGGCCATGGTGGTGGAGGGGTGGGCAGGAACATCTGTGCCAGCTGTGGAGTATCACTGTACTCACAGCAGTACTGACACTCTTATCTTTGACCATGGCTGGTGCTTTATGAGGGAGCTCCCAAGTCATGCAGGTGGGTGTTTGTTGTTGTCTCTCTGAGGCAGAGGAGGCTGCTGCATTTTGCCTGCCTCACAGTACATCTCTGAGTCCTCAATTAAATTTCAGTTCATTGGATATTGTTGTTTGATGTGCCCGTGCTTATTGCAGTCTGCAAAGCAGCAAACCCAGCATTACTGATATTTGTAGAACCTGGCACTGAGGGAAGATGCCCATCTGCCAGCCCCTCCCCCTGCACATCAGCCCAGATCCAAGTGCTTGATCCTGTCTCTAAATATCTCTAAATACGTATCCTCGAATAAAACAAGTTTCTTTGGAAAGCTGGAGGCATTTCCTCACTGTGTCCCCAGGTGTGGTGCAGGGGATGATCACTGGAATTCGGGGTCTGTGTAACGGCCTGGGGCCAGCACTCTATGGTTTTGTCTTCTATCTCTTCCACGTGGAGTTGAACGAAATGGCTGAGGTGGAAACTTTGGGCAAGGCCTCCAAACCCAACATGGCCAACCCTACGGATGAGGTACCTGTTCAGCTTCTCACTCTGTTTGCTGGGCTGTGTTTGCCCTCATGCTTGAATCATTCCTGTCTCTGTGTCTCTCTACAGAGCAGCATCATCCCTGGGCCACCCTTCCTGTTCGGGGCGTGCTCCGTGCTGCTGTCGCTGCTGGTGGCCCTGTTCATTCCGGAACACAACCTGGCACTGAGGTCAGGCAGCCACAAGAAGCACAGCACAGGGGCCCAGGCCCACCCCCACAGCCCCCCAGCTGGGGGGTCTGATGGCAAGGAGCCCCTGTTGGAGGACAGCAGTGTGTGAGGTGGGACGGGGACCTGCCTCGTGGCTCGACTCCACATCGAGGACGGACTCAGCAGGAGCTCGGGGAGGGGGAGAGAGGGATCTGAGGTAACAGACTGTGCCACTAACAGCTGCTGAGGAGGGATGAGCCTTCCCTTCGAGCCAAATACACCCAGCTGGTGCAAAAATGGAATTGTATCACCTGGTGCTGATGGAAAGGGGAGACGCGGAACTGCTCCACTGGAGGGATGGTTCTGGAAAGCAAACATGCCCCTGTGTGCCCTGCCAAACCCTCTGCTCGCCACCAGGGGTGGAGCCAGCGTGGGCTGTGTTTGCTGGGAGCTCGCTGAGCTGCCCCTGGAATAAAACATGGCATTTGCTCCATGCCCCATCCCTGATAGAGCTGGTTGCTGCTGCTGGCCCCTGGCACCCCTGCAGGCTGTGTGCTGTGGTGTGTGTGTGTGAAGCACAGGGAGTGGAGCTCTGGGCTTCCTCTCTGCTGGGCCTGAGGAATTTGCCTGTTCTGCCCCAAGTGAAACTTAGACCAAAAAAATATAAATCTACTGACTTAATGTTCTGATGAAGAGGATAAAAATGAAGAAGTTGCAGCTGACACAAGGGAGAATGGGCAGGTGAGAGAAGGGCAACTTCATGAATTACAAATGCTTGGATGGCCACAATGGCTGTGGTTCTGTTTGGTTTTCTTTTTCCTGTCACTCTGAGGTGGCATTTGCCTTTTGCCTCCATGGGCAATAGGTAGAAGGATTTTTTTCAGAAATCTTTTTCTGTAGTTGTGAGGATTGTTTAGGAGATACAGTTCTCTGGCAGGTTGGAGAAACAACTTGGCTATGCTGAGCCCTCTGGAGATGTGTGGTTTCTTAGGAGAAAGGTCAGAGAGATGACTTTACCTTGAGCACTTGTATAAAGCACATTGATTTGCCCCTGGGCTTCTGCCATCAGATGCTAAACCCAAAGAGTGTCCAGAGCTGGTTTGTTCTCAACCCAATAGATCCTGGTGGTGAAGGTTTTGTTGATTTGGACTTAGGGGTTTGGATTCCATGTGGCATTTCTGAGCCTGCTGTGGAGGCTTTTGTTTATGGAACAGTGGAACTGCAACCTCTGCTGCAGGCTCAGCTGTGCTCAGAAAGAGCAGGAGGTGCTTGGAGCATTGTGAAAGGAGCTGAGGCAAACAGGGAATGTGTGGTTGTTTATAGAAATGTGGCAGAGGGCGGGAAACAATTGTTCTGGTTTAAGTCAATAAGAAGTGGTGGCATTGAGCAGTTCTGGGAAATAAGGACCAAACCAAGGACGCTTCAGGAATTCTTTGTTAAAGGGATTGAGGGTGCAGCAGCCAAACCAGTCTTGCCTTGGCTGTTCTCTGGCTGGGGCCCCTCTCTGTGGGTCTGGGGAAGGTTACCCAGGGGACAGCAGCCAAGAGGGAGGCAGTGCTGGCCCTTTACATCGTGGATCTTTGCAGACACACAGCAGCCACTGCAAATGCCATTTGGTTATCAGAGGTGGGTGTTTCAGTGAAAGAGTTGACAGTTTGTTTTGCATTGATCTGGCCTGGTGGCAGCTCCTGTGCTCAGAACTAGGAGCAGCTGGGATGTGGAGGGATGCTGAGGTGGGGTCTGGCTGCAGCTCTGGGGAGCAGAGCCAGCAGGAACTTCCTTGACCTGCCATGACTCCGTTTTCCCCCAGCTCCTTGTGGTGACACTCCCAATTCCCAAACATTAGTGGGATGGTCAGTGCTGTGTGTGCATGGCAAGCTTTTATCCTGAAGGAAATCCTGTCACTTGCAATTCCAGGCAGCAGTTTCCCCCATCTCTGTATTCCTCACAAAAATGCCTTTTTTAGACGGGACTTTCACCGAGTCCTGGCAATCCATTGATTTGCAATGGATTAAAGTGAGCTGAAGTAGGTTTTTCCCTCACACACAGATGAAGTAAAACATGGGATTGTTACCTCTCTCACAAGGAGGCACTCGGAGCTTCACGGGTACAATATAGTGACACGTTACAAAAAGACAAGCATAATTTATATGATATAAAGTATATAGAGATATATTTTTAAAAGTCCTCTCCCTTATTGCATAGTTTATTGAAACCAACGTGTTTCTGGTCCCATTCCCTCTCACCACTGCTGCTGCCTGCGGCCTCTCAGCCTCTCCTTCCCCTCAGACCCCAGAACTGCCCAGCAATCTTCCCTCCCCAGTCATGTCCCTCACGATGTGACCCCTGAGCTTCTGGTGATGCTGACTTGTGCATCGTGGGCCTGGAGGGTTTCGGTCACTTTGTCAGCCCCCAGACTCGGGGCCAGGTGCTGCCAGCAGGTGACTGCCAGGTCAGGGGCAGTGGCCTGGTTGCGCTGTCACCGGTGGTGGCACTGGGCACCAGTGGGGTTACAGCACTGGGCAGCCAGAGTGGGGATATGGCAGCGGGTGGATGGAGAGGGGTGCAGCACCAGGCAGCAGCAGCACCACCTCTACAGGTGCCATTACCAACAGCAAGGTGGCTTGTGCTGGTGTGCAGACCTGGGAGCAGGGGCTCTCTGAGGCGCAGGGGTGCTGGGAGCAAGCAGGGATTCCTTCCCACCCTCTTGGGGTTCCTCTCAGCTGGTTGGGTGGGGCCTGGGCCCGGGGCCTGCCCTCCCCTGGGCGCAGGGCTGTGACCCCTGCGCTGTTCTGCCTGGACGTGGCAGAGCAGGAGCTGGGCCAGGCTGGAGCTGCAGTCACCGGAGCCAAATGAAGAACGACTTGTTCTGAAGGGCCGGTGCTGCAGTGTGCCACGTGGAGGCTGGAAAGGCTGTGTGGAGCATTCAGCTAGTTTTGCCAATTCTTGTTACTTTATATGAAAACGCAACTTTTTAAAAAGGAGTTTTTTCTTAAAATCTGCTTGATCTGCTGTGCAGTGCCTGAGCCTGGCTGTTGGACATCAGGATTCCCAGGGTTTGTCTGCAGGGACTTAAAATCTGGGATGGTAACAGCAATGCCCAAACACAAGGCAAAAATCATCCCAGTCGCCTGTCAGCAGTCCTGGCAGGTCAAGTGAGTTTCAGCTCATCTTGTTGCATTAAAAACCCGAGTTACACCATTGCTTTCTATTCTGCCATTAATTTTGCAAAGTAGTAACTTTTTACTTCCCTGTTTTTATTCCTTTTCTGCACTCCAAAGGCTGTTGACAGCTGTGGTATCTTCAGGCGTGGGCACTGGGCCCCACCTCTGCTCTCTCACAGTTCACCATCACGTGTGTTTGTGTGTCTCTTTTTTAAGCTAATGATAAAATGTATTTATTTCGGTTCAGGTTGTGTTTGGAACTGGCTAATCTCTCCCTCGGATGGATTATTTATTAAACTGCTGCTTTCCTGTTGTGTCAAAGGTCTCTGTCCTTGTTCCTCTCCATCACCGGTGGTACCAGGCAGCTTCTGCCCAGAATTGAAAAATTCTCCTTGAGAATTATGTGAATTTGTGGGGCAGGTTTGGGACAGCTGGTCAGGGCTACCAGTCCCTGCCCCAGCCCAGGATGGGAAGCAGGTCCCTGGCTCCTGCCTGCCCCACTGGAGCCTCCTCCTGGACTGTTTTTTTGTAGCCCCAACTCTATTGTCTTAATTTTCAGCCAGGCCTAATTTAGATCTTATCTGACTCATTGAAACACTCTTTGTTGTGGCTGAGGATGATCCTAAGTGACTAATATAATCCCCAAAAATATAAACACATCCAAGTCAGCTCTGGGATGGGAACTGATGCTTGATGGATGGTATCCTGGAAACATGAGCCGTTACGCAGCTTGTTGCTTCTGTATGCATTTCCTCTGGACTGGAACTAGCTTTTGTTTTATTGTTTCCGTCTTCAATTGAGAAAAACCTGCAGCTCCTCTCACATGATGTCGCAGGAGAACAAAGGGCAGGTGTTGCAGTGCAGGATGGTGTTGGCCACCCTTCCCCCTGGTGCTGGTGCGGTGGTTCCTGGGGCAGTGGCAAAGCTTTGTCCCTTCTGATGTCGGTGGTGACAGCCTGGGGCTAGGCCCCGACCCGAGGGGCTCTGAGGGTATCCTGTGCTGGAGCCAGCTCTCCTCCCTTGGTGGTTTGTGTCTCCACACCGAGCTGTTTTGTTTCCTGAGCAACATCTCTGGACAAAGTATTGCCCGGCACAGATCCCCGCGCCTGCCCTGCGGGAGGAAGCACAGTTGGCTGCCAGGAAAGGTGTGCAGGCCCCTGAGTCTGGAAAACCATCATTCCCTTCGTTCCTTCAAAGGCTTCCTGTGGGGTGGAAAACATTCCTGGTGTGTAAGCTTGCTCCTTCTGCCCTGTGCACGCAACCTGGGGATGTCCTGAGCTGTGCCCAGGGAGCTCCTGTGCTCCTCTGGGCTGGGGGGCAGGTCTGAATCCGTGGAGGAGAGGTCACAGGCAGGTGGTGGAACAGGGGTTGTGCTGGGTCCGCTCCTCAGGGGCTCCCTGAGAGTTCCCCTGGGGGCTCTGCCACGTCACTCTGAGCTGGGCCAAGTCCCCTGTTTGCGCCTGGCTTGGTGGCTGAGCCACTGGAACTGGATTATCAGGTTTCCATGACTTCAGTTTCCTCTGTGTCACCCCCTCTGCGAGTGGCTGGGGCAGCTCTGGGCACTTCCAAGCCCCAAAACAGAGGAAGTGCAGCACAAGGTGCTGGGCTTTCTGGTAACTCCTAATTTCTTGAGGTCCAGAAAGGTCTGGGGAAGCTTTTTTTTTAAGATGAGGTGGTTCCATAAATGCTCAGCTCTCGTTCAGACACAGATTCGGGGGTTTTCTTGTCACACAGGTGCCACAATCAGGGTCACGGGAGAGGGAGGTGAAACCCTGGCACCACGTGTGTGTCTTCAAGGTTCCCAGACTCAGTTTTGGGAAGAGCCTGGAAGTGTGGGAGCAGCTCTGGTTTGTCCCAGGGTTGGACAGGGGGGCTCTGGCAGCTGCTGGAAAATCCGGGAAGTGGCTCTGTTAACACAGGATGGAAGGAACAAAAACCCCAGTGCCATTAATCACCTGCTTCAGCTGAGTGTGCACATTTGCTGGGGAGTGTTTACAGAGCATTTTCCTTGCTCAGAGACCTCCTGCACCCTCTGAGAATTAATGGCATGACCTCCTAAAAGGATGCATGGCACACCCAGCTGCCTCTCAGAACAGTTCCCAGATGGGAAATGTCCAGCTCCTGTGATGACACTGGGTGCAGAGATTGGCACATCCCTCCCTCAGTCCTCTGGGATCTTCCCCGGCCTTGGCTGCAGGATGGGATGGGGCAGAGCAGGACTCATCTCTCCATGGGGAGCTGGGCAGGAACGAGGGAGTGATGCCAGACCCAGTGTGGACCCGGGACAGGCACTGAGCACTTGAGGTTGGATAATTCAGGGTGTTCAACACCTTCTCTGTGGTTACACTTTCCCCATCTGTACCACAAGACCAACCTTCACAGGAACACCTGCTTCCATCCCTGAAAACACCCTGTTTGAGGAATAAATGCAGCCACCAACAGAGCTGACCAGGGCTCTGGCTCTGCTTTTGTGGCTGACAGGGCCCTTTCCACAGCTGTGTGTCCCCAGCAGCTGCTGGGGTCATGGTTTGCCAAGGGCTGTGGGGGAGTGATGTAGCCTGCAAAAAACTGATACAGCCGGATCTGAGCCACATCCTGGGGTGTAGGTGCCTGTGCAGGGCTCCCCAGTGGGGTGATGGTGACCCTTGCAGCCACAGGGGGACCCTTTGGGACAGGGGCTTTCCCAGGTTCGGGGGTGCTGCCGGCTGGGCGTTGTGCAAGAGCCAAACTTGGAAGAAAATCAGAAACCTCCCTCTGGAAATACCCCTTGGGCTGGAAGTTGTGGAGGTCCTGGGGCCGGTGCTCATGGGGGCGGTTCCTACAGGGCTTAAGAAAGGCTGAGGTTGGAGCCGGCGGCCAGAAGGAGACAGCCCCGGCCAGCGGCACCTGCTCCCTGGAAGGGGGGAGGGAAGGGAAGAAGGGGAAACCAGCCCTGCTGCTGCCCTGTGGGTGATGGAGCCGGCTCCTGTCCTCCTCCTCCTCCTCGGCTCGCTGTGGGGCTGCAGCGGTGAGTGCCACGGGGCCAAGAGCCACCCTAATCCCCCGACCCGCTGTGCTGCCCTGCCCTGCTTCGCCCTGCGGCCCCAGGACCTCCCTGTCACTGACGGCGACAGCCACCCTGTCCCCACGTCGCTGCCGAGCTCCCCGTGCCGGCGCTCGGAGCGGCGGGGTGCCGGTGACTGTCCCCTCCCCTGACCCGGCTCTTTCCTCCTGCCCAGGGCGCCCCGCTGACAGGCTGCTGGTGACACCGCGGGAGCCGCTGGTGCCGTTTGGGGGCTCGACAGAGCTGAACTGCTCCTTGGCCTGCGCAGGGGGCAAGGTGGAGTGGAGGGGGCTGGACATCACCCTGGGGACCATCTCCTCCTTCTCCACCCACAGCATCCTGCACATCAGGCATGCCACCGTGGCCACGGAGGGCACAAAGATCTGCCAGGGCAGCTGCCACGGGCAGCACTACCAGAAAACCGTCAAGCTGAAGGTCTACGGTAAGCGCTCCCCAGCCTGTCCCTCGCTGCCTCCCAGCGCAGCCCTGGACTCCCAAGGCAGCCCCTTTTCCTCCCGAGCTATGCTGTGCTGCCAAAAATCAGCCCTGAGGCCGCCACTCCTTTGCAGCCCTCCCAGAAACGCTGAGGCTGGAGGCAGCTCCCCACATCCTGCGCCCGGGACACCCTGCCACCCTGACCTGCTCGGCCATGCACCTGTATCCTATCATTGGGATGTCCCTCACCTGGTACCGGGGGCACCAGCGGGTGGAGGACACCGACTTTGATTTCGAGGATGCCGATGAGGAGCTGTATAACATTGTTTCCACCCTGTCCCTAAAAGGGACAGAGGTGGCAGAAGGAGTGGAGTTCAGGTGTGAGGTGACACTGCAGGTTGGGCAGGAGACCTTCACCCAGGTGGCATCTCTGGTGGCAAGTACAGAGGGTGAGTGCCAGGAGGGGGCTGGGGACCCCAACCCGCATGCACCCCATCCCCTGGAGCCAACCCCCACTGCCCTGAGCTCCTCGGAATAGCTCTGCCAAGCAGGAGCACCACTCCTGAATCTCCCATCTCCGTCCCTGTACCTGTCCCTCCTGGCAGAGCCCCTTTGCTCCTGCTCACTGTGCCCAGGGGCTGCAGCGAGGTCACCAAGGCCACTGTGTGTTTGCAGGTGTGACGGAGCAGCCAGCAGCCATGGCCACCTCCACGGCGAGCCCCAGCACAGCCAGGCCCGTGGCCACCACAGCACTTCCTCCAGGGCCCAGTGTCCCTACAGGTGATCCCACCACAGCACAGGAGCCCAACACTGGGACCACCCTGGATCTGGCTGCTGTCACCAAGCCCTCCTCCACGGAGCCCTCTGTGCCCCAGGAGCTCCTCGCAGGCAGCCCCACGGCCCCTGTGGCCACCACCAGCCTCCCTGGCTGTGACACGGCGGGGACAGGGCCATCTCTGGGGACAATGCCTGCCTGCAGCCTACAGATCTGGTCGCTGCCTCCCACCGGGACACGGGGCAAGGCCCTGCGCATCGAGTGCCGCGCTCAGTGCTCCGGGAACGCCACGGTGGGCTGGCTCCGGACCCCGGCAGCCCTCTCGCAGTACCGGCAGGAGTCTGCGGGCAGCAGCTCCGCGCTGCGGCTGGACCGCGCCGAGCCCTGGCACCAGGGCCGCTACCAGTGCGTGCTGCTCGGCCACCGCGCCCGCACGGTCAGCCTGGAGGTGACGGTCGTGGACGGTGAGTGGTGCTGCCGCGCTCAGTGCTCCGGGAACGCCACGGTGGGCTGGCTCCGGACCCCGGCAGCCCTCTCGCAGTACCGGCAGGAGTCTGCGGGCAGCAGCTCCGCGCTGCGGCTGGACCGCGCCGAGCCCTGGCACCAGGGCCGCTACCAGTGCGTGCTGCTCGGCCACCGCGCCCGCACGGTCAGCCTGGAGGTGACGGTCGTGGACGGTGAGTGGTGCTGGTGGTCTGCGGACCCCTGCCCTGCTCTGCCCTCATGGCTTGGGTGGGGCTGCAGCCCCTCGTCTCGGTGCTGGGGGGATTCGCACAGCCCTCGGCGTTTGCTGCAGTAACAGCTCCTTGGGTTCGCAGATTCCTTCAGCTCGACCCCTGCCATTGCTGTGGGCACAGCGGGATCGCTCCTGGGGCTCATCGCCGCCGCTGCCGTGTCTCGACGCCTGTGGAAACGATTCAGATCTCGGTGGCAGCTGTCCTAGGAGTGGGAGCAGCCCAGCCCTCCAGCCGGGTCCCCGCTGTCCCCTGTCTGTCCCTGGCCAGCAGGAGGGAAGCAGCCGCAGCCTAGAACGGCAATGAGCAGAGGCGACACAGGGATGAGGCCAGGGACGCGTCCGGGGCTGGACCCCCGCGGGCTGGCACCGAACACCGGGCTGGGTCCGGCGCTTGGGGCTCCCGGCACGAAGGCCGCTTGTCTGTCACAACAGAAGGCCCGAGGCAGCCCCGGGGCTCGGCGGGCGGGTGGCACCGGTGCTCCAATAAAGAGCCGTTTCCGTTCGAGCCCTGAGCAAGTGTCCTTTGGGCCTGGGCGGCCTCGGTCCCGCGGCCCCTCACCGGCCCCGGGACACCGGCGGCGCCCGCCCGGTTGCCAAGGGCGGGGCATCTGCCCGCAGTAAACATGGCGGCCGCGGCGCCCGCCGCGTTACCGTTGATTACACAGCTCCTCTGCCCACACTCAAGATGGCGGCCGAGGCCTCGCCCAATGGCGGCGCTCTCGCATTGCCTTCCTGC
>VXBQ01006913.1:0-15858 GCA_013400175.1 Phainopepla nitens | reverse complement strand
CGCGGGCGTTGTCGGGGCTGCCGCCGGGCCCCGCGCCCTGGCCGCTCGTGGGCAACTTCGCCTTCGCCCTCCTGCCGCCTCCGCTGCTGCGCAGGTGGGCGGTGGATGTGAAGGGCGACCGGCTCTCCCCCGCCTTCTCCCCCCATGTCTTCCTCACCGGCCTCACCAAGATGTACGGCAGCGTCTTCCGGCTCTTCGTGGGCAGCCGCCCATTCATCATCCTCAACACGTTCGGGGCGGTGCGGGAGGCGCTGGTGCAGAAGGCGGAGGTGTTCAGCGACCGGCCCTCCGTGCCCATCGTTCTCATGATCACCCACCACAAGGGTAAGCGCCCGGGGGCACCCCGAGTCCCGCTCGGGGAGGTGCCGCACGCCCGGTGATGCCCAGGGTGATGCCTGGCAGCGATGCCGAGCGGGAGCTGCTCGGGACCGTGGCTGCTCTGCCGAAATTTATAAATAGCTCCCACGAATTGTGGAGGGAACTATTTACTTGCTTTTTGCTCCTCGCGTGTGTCCCTCGCCCCGCTGCTGACAGAAAGCGCGCGGAGAGAAGCTCGCCCTGCCTTGGGGTGCGGCATCCCCGCGAAGCTGGCGGTGCTGTGCCGTGCACCACGGAGCATCTCTGGGTGACTGAAGTGCCCGATCCCTTTAGCTCTGTGTACGGCAGAGGGACCGAGGAGCTGCTGAGGTAGCTGGGGTGGTTTAGACTGGAGAAGAGGAGGCTCCGGGGAGACCTTATCTCTCTCCCCAGCTGCATGAAAAGGGCTTGTAGCCAGGGGCGGCTCGGTCTCCTGGGTAATAAGGGATAGGACAAGAGGAAACGGCCTCAAGTGGAGCCGGGGGAAGTTTAGGTTGGGCATTAGGAGGAATTTCTTCATAGAAAGGGTGGTTTGACAGTGGAATGGACTGCACAGGGAGATGATAGAATCACCATCCCTGAAGGTGTTTATAGAAAGGCTGGATCTGGCACTCAGTGCCGTGGTCCCGTTGACAAGGTGGTGTTTGGTCATGGGTTGGAATCAATCTCAGAAGTCTTTTGCAACCACATTGTTTCTGTGACTGGCATTTGTGCGTGCGTTTAAGGCACAGCTAGGCTGTCACCTGGGGGCTTTCTGATTTTGGCTGTGCGAGGGGAAGAAGTTTCGAGTACTTGGGCAGTGGTACAAAACTGAACACTCCCCCAGTTCTTACCAAGGTAGCGGTGGCAGAGATCAGGCTTCTGTGGAGTCCCATGGCTGCGCAGTCCGTGCTGCCTGTGTGCAAGCTGCTGGTGCTGAGATATTTGCAAATGTGTTGTTGTTCTGCTTGTCAAAACTTACTGAGCATATTCGGGTTTGGTTGTCTTTTTTTTTAAGAGTCCGAAGGAGAGTTACTGGCTTTTGCTGGAAAAAGGCATGAAGAGTTTAAACACATGCTGGCAATATTAGAGGTAGAATTCCTTCCTGTTTAGTTTTTAGGTCATTACTGATGTCTGTGTTTATGGAAATATACTTACCCTTTTTCTGTTTAGGAGGTGTACCCCAGAAGACTGGCTAGTGTGCTAGCTTGTTGTGAAATTTGCCTTTTTTTTATTTTTTTCCAAGGCTAGGGAAATTTGGTTTTTAAGTGCATGAAATTTTTTTTTTTTTTCTGTACCAGAATTGCCCTATTAAAGAGAAGAAAGTGAGGGACCTAGATCATGTTTATTAAAATGCTATCAGGTACCATTGCTGAAATCAGTTTAAAGAATAAAAAAATATGATGAATTGTGTTGGTTTAATGATGTTGTTCCAAGACAGATCTTACTGGCACATTGTTATCATGCGTAAGTATTTTTAGGTACAGTGCTTTAGCAAGAACTGGAGGAGGAAAGGAGAAGAGGAGTTGGCTAATTTTAGCAGTGCTGTAAAACCTCATGTTCAGGCTCATGGTAGATTTCTTTTTCCATGAATGCTGTGAATTTCATGTGTTTCTTGTTCTCTGTCAGACTTTTTTGAGCATGATGAAGCATAGAGTAGCCAGGGCATTTGGCATCTTCCACCAATGGGTGTTCCAGGAGATTTGGAGGTACCAGGAGCCTGTTGTCCATAGCCCGAGCACGCTGCAACCAAGCCCAGGGACGGTGCCTTGTGTGTTGCACTGTGGCAGGGACATTGGTTTGGTTTTGGTTTGGTTTTATCTGGAAGGTCACCATAGCTGTGCTTAGGCATGAGGACTGCAGCATCAGGGCTGCCCGGTGGTCCATAAAACATCCCCAGCTGTTCCATAGCGCTCGTGTTAGCAGCGTGCTGGATTGCCACAGGTGCAGGAGTATTATAGAGTGAGCCACGGGGGTGGTGTGTCCTGAGTGCTCAAAGGGAGGAGTCGGTGAGCGTGGGCAGTGGGGCCACTTGGCAGCAAGCCGCTTCTCCGAACGCCGGTGGAAGTTGCAGATGCTGTCCCTGTGCTGGCCTGGGGTTAGTGGTGGCCTGAGGAGGTGACTGAGCCTCTGCGATGCTGTCTTTGTGCTAACGAGCGTTGCTCTTTTCGTGTGTGGTTCATGGGGGAGGTAGGTGGGTTATGGCACTCAGACTGGAGGCCTCTTGAGATTGGTCTGGGAGATGACTTCAGGAGTTTGTGGGTGAGACGTTGCTGCAGCTTAGGACAGCAGCAGCTGTGTTAGTATTACTGGGAACGGAGACAAGGCAGGGTGATGGGTAGCTTCAGATCTACCACTCACAATTTGGATACTACAGCTCTGGGAGGTTTAGTATCCATCTTGGGTTCCTGCATGTCTTTGGGTTCCTTGGGTTCCCTTGTTCTGTAAGTGAGCTATTGTGGTATGAACTTACAGAGCAGTTTTCTTGTAAGCTGCCTTTGCTGCTGTAGTTTTGTCTTTACCTTGAGCTGCCCTGCCAGGTATGGTATGGGACAAAGAGGGGCTTTTCTCAGCTATGTGGCTCTATTGCATGTCAGATGCAAATAAAATAATTATGCCTCGGGGAGAGCAAGTAGAAGTATCAGAAATGGCAAATACTACATTTAAGCAACTTGATTAGCAAGTGAGGGAGGCCTTCTTGGCTGGATAGAAAGTGCCATAAGAACTTAAGGCAGAAAGTAGTAGTCAATTCTTAATTCTTAATTAATCATCACATATGTCTGCAGAAAGAGAAACAGTAAACTGGGGAGAAACAAGACATTTCTGTGGTCTAATTTTAGTATTTTAGTTTTTTGTATTCTGTAGCTATGAGAGGTAGCAAAGGCTGAGTCTGCAGAGTGCATGGAGTCAGAGTGGTTGTCTGCCTTTATAGCCCTGCCCCGTGCATATCCACATGTGGACATCTGACAATACAAAAGTTGAATGTTATGAAGTGTCATGACTGCTGTGTTTGTCAATGTTCCCAGTATTGTAGCAGCACTAGAGCTAGCAGTCCAAAATGAAGGGATGGAGGAGAGTAAGTAAGCCTTTGCCAGAACTTGCTTCTTGTGAAGATTTGAAATTGTTTTTGTGTAAAAAAGGGGAATAAAATGAACTCTCTGGTTTTGTGAGTTTGTTGGTCATATTGAAAGAGTTTCATTGTCAGCTCATAGAAATTAGGCCTCTAGTGAGCATGAAATCCTGGTTGTTGTTGCTATCGAATTTATTATTGTCTGTCCTTCAGGGTTGTTTTTTTAATGTTGTTTGTTTCGTTTTGTTTTGCTCTAATTTGTTTTCAGAGGAGGTTGTTTTTGTTGTTTGGGTTTTTTTTTAAGAGTAGAGATGTCTGTACTGAGTAACTTGGCTTTTTAGGGCAGGCAGATTTTCTTTGAAATCCGCAAAGGACTATTCCATTACTGTAACTTGGTAGAGATGCAGTTGAGAGTTTGTTTTCTTCTCTTACCTCTGTTGTTCTATCTTTATGCTCTTCTTCTTCCTTAATCTGTCTCCTGTGTAATTCTTTCCCAATTTACAAATCAGTTATTAGTGTTCTGCAGCAGTTTGTGGACATCAGAAACCACCCATACTCTCTGCAGGACTCCTGGAGAGGCTCACTGGGCGTGGGGAGGTGTGTTGTTGGTGTTAGCTTTTCTGTGGGACTAGGCAAGTCTCTTCTGCATTCAAGGCAATAGGTCTGTTTTCTTTTATGAATGTATTTGGATCCTGAAACTAATTTTCCTAACGACAAAAAAAGTGAAGAGGTTGTGGATGTTTTGGAGATACTTGTTGTGGGATAGAAATAGCGATAACTTTGTTTTTTTCCAGGAAATCCATGTTTCTTTCACAACCTAGCCAAAGACCTTGGAAACTCAAGTTGATTCTGGGCCAAATTCATCCCCAAATACTCCTATTTTTTCACTTAACCTACTTGAGGACACCAGTACTAACAGGAAACAATTGAGAGAGGAAATCTTGGGAAGTTTTTGGTTCTGTTTTTGAAGGGCTAGGAAGTGGGCATTTGAATAGATTGCCTGGGGAATGTCTTCATGCAGAGAAGATGAAATCCAGCTGATTCTGAGCTTATCCTGACTCTTCCTAATGTTCTTATTTAGGATATTTGAAGCTAGGTCATGTGTTTGTATTCTTTTAGCATTAAAGGCCAGGAACATTAACTTGTAATAGAAATGTAAGTAACATTTAGTATTGAAACATGGTGCATCTTCTAGTATTTATGTACTACTTCTATTTTCTTATGGCCATTTCTCCTTTTAAATTCAACCTTAAGGTTTGTAGTTGACAGAAGAATTGATGTTGCTTTTACAAAGTAACTTTTTGTTTTCAGAAAAAAAAAACAAAGAAGAAAAAAGTATTGTCCTTTTACTAGAAGAACAAATCCAGAACAAGGTCGTGTTTGGTGACTGAACTTTCTCAGGTTAACCATAGAGTACTTTAGAAATTGTGGGTTGTGTGTTTGTTACCCTGTGGTGTCTTTGGTCTTTTAATTCAACATTAGAGATGTTCCTGTTTGAAAGTGAGTAATAGGGATTTAATTTAAATAGTGTTTCATAATGACACAATCATGCAGAACAAGTGCCCAGGGGCATCATAACTGTTGAGTTGCAAATCAAGCAGGGTTTTGCCAAGTGTCTCTGAACCTGTCTTCACCTTGCCAGTTTTTTGCAGTGGGAGTATCCTGTATTTCTATTATAGCTTAAAGATAAAGCTCACTTGTAGCAGACACACTTGTAAAAGTATTGAGAAGTTTGTATGACACGAAGAGGAAAAAATGGAAATCAGTTTGTGTTTTAATGTCTTCTGTTATGCCTTGCTGAAGAAGTTCATGTCTCAGGACATTGGGGAGAAAAGGCTGTATCTAACCTATGTCCCAGACTAATTGTTCCCTCTTCTCCATCTGTTTGTGTCTTGCAAAGTCTAATGAAACTAGTTATGTAACTTCAATATTCATTTCAGTGATGGGGAAAAGGAGGGACAGGATTTCCAAAAGCTATAATAAAGAACCTTGTGTTTTTCCTTTAGCTCCTAGACAGGTGCCTGGGAGAGATTTGCTCTGTATCATTTCCTTCTTTTTTTGCTCTTGGGTTGCAGATGTGTCTGTTTCTAATTCAGCATTGGGCGTTTTGGTTTCAGTCTCTCCCTTTTTCTTTCAGGTGTTATTTTTGCACCTTATGGCCCTGTCTGGAAGCAACAGAGGAAATTCTCTCTCTCAACGCTGCGTCATTTTGGAGTAGGGAGACACAGCTTAGAGCCTAAAATCATTGAGGAGCTGAACTTTATAAAGGCGGAAATGCTGAAGCACGGAGGGGATTCATTTAATCCCTTCCCGATCATTCGCAACGCGGTGTCCAACGTTATCTGTTCCATGGCCTTTGGCAAGCGCTTTAACTACGAGGACGATGAGTTCAAGACGATGCTGAGGAACATGGCCCGCGCCCTGGAGCTGAGCGTCAGCAGCTACGTGATCCTGGTCAACATCTGCCCCTGGCTCTACTACCTGCCCTTCGGGCCTTTCCGGGAGCTTCGGCAAACCGAGTTAGACATCACTGCTTTCCTCAAGAGAATCATTGCCCAGCACAGGGACACGCTGGATGCAGCACATCCCAGGGACTTCATTGACATGTACTTCATCCATGCAGAGGAAGAGAAGAACAACAAGGAGAGCAGTTTTAATGATGATTACCTGTTTTTTATCATTGGGGATCTCTTCATCGCAGGCACAGATACTACTTCCAACACATTGCTGTGGTGCCTGCTCTACATGTCTCTTTACCCTGAAGTACAAGGTAAGATTACTTTTATTCTAGGTGATTTATTCCAGACTGTAGAGCTCCAGTGGATGTTCGTAAACAGAAGCAAGCAGCGACAGTGAAGAAACCATTTGGAGCGCCAACAGTTCGTGTTGTATGATTTGAAAGGCTGGTATGTAAACAGGCATCTTCCATCCTGCTGTTTGGTGATGACTTCTGAGCAATGCTATATGTTAAGTGCCAAATGGCCCTTTAATCTGTGAATTTCTTGTGATTTGGGACAACTTTGTCTTTCCCAAGCAATTCCAGGGAACTTCAGCATGTTTGAAAAACTTCGGCAGTTGTGACATTCCAGGCATGTAGTGCTGACATAAGATGTGTGAAGACCATAGTGCTAAGGTCTGCTGTTATGGCTCCCTGGGCAGGGAGGTTCTTGAGCCTGGCAGCAGAGTCTGGAGAAGTGCAACACTACTTGCTGTAGAGGAAGATCAAATCAGACACGGCTTAAGCAAACTGGACTTGCACAAATGCGCAGCACCCGCTGCCAGAGGCGTTACAGGGCCTCTCGCCATCAGTCTCGAGGGCTCACGGGCTCATGGTGGGTTGCTGAGGATGAGGGGTAGAGGGGAGACACGTGGAACATGTGACCACAAAGCAGAGGCAGAACAAAGTGGTCTTGTTCAGTGTTAGGGAAGGATGACTGAGGGGAAACCTTATGCTATCTACAACTATCTGATCAAAAGATACTGAGAAGATGGAGGCAGTCTCCCCTGAGAGCGAAGTGAAGGGAAGCAGTGGAAACAACCTACAACAAGAAAATTCTGGTCAGATACTAGGAAAAGAAATTGCCCTGTGAACATGGCAAAGGAGTGACACAGATTGCCCTGAGGATTAACAGAATCTATGGTTTTGGAATTTTTCAAAACTAAGTGGGTCATAACTGCTAGTAGTCTCATCTACCCTGGGTTGGATCTGTTTGCAAAAATCTCTTTAAATAGGTCATGGTCATAGTTTATTGCACAAAGTGGACCAAACTGTTGACCACAGATTGCAAAATAGGGCACCAGTTCGGTATCTGGGAGAGGGAGTTCACTGGGGACAAACTTAAAGTAAACTTTTATTGCATAGGCTTATTCTTCTGTTTTAATGTTGTGTGTTATCTCTGCTTGACTTGATATGCAGTTACATGGATTAGATATATTTTAAATTACACAAATGGAATCTAGGAGAGTTTTGTGGTTTTTTTTTTAACCTCTTTTCCTTCTGCCTAGTACTGTATGTATATGTGCTAGTCAATTTTCACTTTTCTGCTGATCTCTTACAGTTTTATTACCTCTCTCTGATTTCTTCTTATGCTGTGACTCTTGTCAAGTAATCTAAGTATGCTTAGTAGTTTAGACTCTATCACTTTTAATATCCCATGCCTTATATCCTGATTGCCTTGGAGTTATGTATGGGCCTCTTTTTTTTTCTTTTTCTCTGATAATACATTTCTCTTAAATATATTTCTTCCCTAGAGAAAATACCTGAATTGTATATCTCTTAGAAGTAGGAAAAGTTGCATGCAGACATGGAAAGGCAGACTAAGTAGTATCAGAGGAAAAAAGAGTATCTTTCTCTTTGGAAAATGGTTTTGCTTTTTACAGGGAAATAGAGAATGATGTGGATGGATAATATGGTGAAGCCATTGGGAGTATTTAGTTTGTTCTGTTCCTGACTTTGTTTTGGTCCTTGACTTCTGAAGATCTGTGAGTTTTTTAAATACATGAAAAGTAGTGGAGCAGTTCAAATAACATGCTGTTGCAGAGACTGCTGAAGTTTACATTTTGCAGCTGGTAATGTGAGCAGCAGTTTGGCTTCTCTCTGTTCTCCTAGTTCATCATGGTTTTAGAATGAACAAATGAGTTGTTCAGGATAAAGCAGTGGTGTGACGTTTGGTATGAGACAGTCTCCTTAATTTTTAAATTTTTTTCTTTGTATATTGAAATCTTTTTTTATGTGTTTAGCTTACTGTGGGGGTGCATGCCTGAATGTAGGGCTTTGATACATCCCTAGTAAAAGTAGCAAACCCCCCGCAAAGAAGGTCCTGGAGATCCATGCCGTCAGCACATCTCTGGCTGTATTTTTTGTTTTTTAAATGTTCCTCACGCATGGGCTTTTCATCTGGCCAACCCAGTAGGTGGCAGCAGCGGCTCGTTAGACACTGTTCGAGGCGGCGCTTTGGAATGCTGCTCGGGAAACTGGGACAGGTTTTTTTGCATTGAGCTTTTATTTGATCTTGTGTCACTGCTAAGGAGAAAAAAGAGTGAAAACTCAGAGTACCGGCAGCCTGGCTGGAAAAGGCAAGCAGGACAAGCACAAATGTGCAGGATTTAAGGGGTAAAAAATGAAATATTTTATTAGTTTTGATTAAAGGTTCATTTTGAGGTCTCCTTGTCTTTTATGGTAGCCAGATTGCAAGTTATCTGCAAGAAAAGGCACATCATCCTATATTTACATAGGTGAACCAAATCCTGAAACTTAGAAACTTCTATGAAGAGAATTACTTGTATGCTGAGCCTTCAGTGAAATGAAAGGGGGTAAGCAAATAGTTTGATACTTTTTGCTCCCCATGAATGAGAAATTTGGTACGCTCATGAACTTTTTTGATTTTGAAGACGGGCTGTGTGGAAAAGGAGCATCTGCTGCTGCCCTTGGGGAAATGGGAAACAGCTGAATTTAGGTTCTGTGAATAGAAAGTAGGAAATAGCAAGAATGACTTAAATGGCTTCAATGCTTGCAGTAACAGCACCAGAATTCCTGCTCCAGAATGAAGTATCTAGAGCAGCTGCATGAAAAACTTTCCCATCTCTTCACGCTCAGGTCCACACTGCACTCAGTTCTCTTACCGTTCAAGTTTTTAATTGCAGAGCAGAAGCTTGATGTTTTCATCATTCAAATTACTGTATACTTAAGCTCCTAAAGTAAGATTATGAATACGTTTGGAGTAGCAACAGGAATTTTCCTGTACTTTTCCAATACTGAACTGCTAGAAATCTCTGTCATGTCAGTAGTTTTACTCTTGGCAGTTGTCAAGATTGTGCTTGGTTGTTTTCTTCTTAGCTGAGTCTGTTCCTGAGGCTAATGTTGGCATAGCTGTTTCAGCTAGGAATCACATCTTGAAGTAATTTTAGAGAAATCTATGTAAACGATGAAGCAAGCATCAGCAGATGAAATTGAGATGATGTCTTCTCACATATTATGTCTTTTGATTTCTTTATTTTTCTTGCTCCCTTTGAACAGAGAAGGTTCATGCAGAAATCGAAGCAGTTCTAGGACGTGACAAAGTTCCCTCTCTTGCTCACAAGGCTCAAATGCCCTTCACAGAGGCAACCATTATGGAAGTGCAGAGGATGACTGTGGTTGTTCCCCTTTCTATTCCTCGAATGGCCTCAGAAACTGCTGGTAAGCATCTCTGGAGACTTGTTACTACCGTGTTTCCTCTGGGGCTGAGGATGTGATGGGACATCCGGTGATAATTTACAAAGACCTAATTTGTGTCTTAGACCTGTAAAACAAATACGTAAAATGCCTTTATAGGGAGCAGGAGGCCTTGACATAGTTCTCTATGTAAGCAGCATGTCTGACCTGACATCCAGCAGTTTTTCTAATCTCTAGTGATTCCTTCTCTGGGGGTCAGCTCGTACTGACTGATGTGCTTAGTCAGAGTTGGCAGCTGAGACTCCACCTTTTCACCTGAAACAGCAGAGCTGGTTTTGGCATTCTGACACAAAGATGTGAAAACACCAGTTTAGAGTAATTGGTTTGCTAAAGGCTTATACCACTGACCTCCACATGTGCAGAAAACATTAAGAAATATCCTCTTCTAACTCGTCTGTGTTTTCATAAATGTAGCTGAGCACTGGCCAAAGTCAGTGTGAGAGAGCAGTGCTTGGCTTTTAAACTGGTTACCGAATTGATCTACTTTTTTAAATGTTTAGATTTGCTGGACAGTGAGATGCAACGAGCTGAAATGAGACTAGTCGTTTCAAAACCCTTGTGACACAAGTTCAAAATCCGTCCTTTGACTGTGGGGAGGCTCTGTGAGCAGGAGGATAGGAGCAGGAGGAAAGTGGGCCACACATTGGGGTGCTGTAGAATGCATTTCTGACAATTGCTGCTTCCTTCTCTCTGCAGAAGCTGTTGGTGTAGCTTGGTGTCTTTCCAGCTGCTCAGGCTTGTGTGATGCATACTCAGGCAGGGTAGCAGAGATCACCTTTGCCTTCAGCTTTTGCTGCATTTGCAGCCCACAGCTAGGGATCAATACAATTTTTCGTGACATCCTCTTGTTGTCTTTTTACTGGTATTTTTTCCATGTTTCATTCTAGCAACTTGTCACTGCTTTGTCTCTGCTTTTGTTTAAAGTGCTCCAGGGATATACTATTCCTAAGGGTAGTGTGATTGTGCCCAACCTGTGGTCAGTGCACAGAGATCCTGACATTTGGGAGAAGCCAGATGAATTTCAACCATCAAGATTTCTGGATGAAAATGGCCAGCTAATAAAGAAAGAGTCATTCATTCCTTTTGGAATGGGTAAGATAATCCATATGGAGTCATTAGCTGGGTGGGTGGGTGGTGGTGTTTCTAGTGTAGGGTCTTGGGGGTGAGAGATGTAAAAGTTGCGCATAGGACCAATTATAGAAGTAGATTTATTATCACAGTTGGTGGCTTGCAAAATGGTTTGGGTTCCTAAATAGCCAGTCTCCAGACAGAAATTATGAGTTGTCCTTTGATACTACTTTTGTTGTGGATGTAAATATTGTTAATATGAACTAGTACAGCTGAGGAAGGCTTAGACTTCTATACAGGAGGCCAGAACTTCAGAGTTCATAGCTTGATAATAGTTTGAGCTTTTTTTGGACCATGGTAGCACAGGAGTTACATGTGTAGCTGACAGAAGGTCAACTGTATAAAGCCAGTAATACCTCTCTTCTAACTGTTCTTTAGGTAAACGTGTGTGCATGGGAGAGCAGTTGGCAAAAATGGAGCTGTTCTTGATTTTTTCAAGTCTTATGCAAAGTTTTACCTTTATGTACCCTGAAAATGCTGCAAAACCATCCATGGAGGGAAGGTTTGGTCTGACTTTGGCTCCATGTCCATTCAACATAATAGCTTTGAAGAGGTGATACAGCATTGAAAAAGATTAAACAAAGAAATACTGCACTTTGAAAATACAGCTTTTTTAAAAAAATTATTTCCAGCTTATTTTGTTACTTTCTTTCCAGAAAATAACCCAAATTGCATAAGCTTTCCTAGTCAGTGAGGATGATCCATTTAGACTTCTGGAAAGAGATTTTTTTCTTTGTCCATTGTTGCATTCCAGGAATGAACTGACAGCATAGTATTTAATTTGATATTAAAACTTGGTGGGCTTAACCTCTGTCTCTTACTGTCAGTTTGTCAAATGTTGCTTAAGGGAGAATGGTCCAAAACATTTGTTACTGTTCTGGCAAATAGTAATTGTAAAATATGGTGAAAGCAGCACATAAACATTTCATTTTCCAAAGCAGCGAAGCACATCATGTAATATTGAAAGTATTAATGAATGAGAGATTGTTAGCATTTTCTGTGAAAAGAAAGATTGTAACTGAGCTTAAATAATTACATATACTTTTTGGAAATTACCAAATGACATTACTTTTAACCTTGGAGGTTCCTTTTTTGCAAGTAATTTACAGATGTAGTAGATTGGATCCAAACATTCTCGAGATTCAGGGCTCACTATAAAAAATCAGGTACCAAGTCTGAAAAGCCAGGATTTGAGGGCAGATGAATCCTTGATTATGCCGTATCCTCAGCATGGAATGAGCATGCAGCATCTGGATGCAGATGTTTTATCTCAGAATACAAACGAGAGCGGAATTCTCTAACAAGAAACAGCAGAACTCTGTTCTCTCTGGTGCCAAACATATTCAAGACATCTGTGCTGCCTGTTGGCATTGACTGTTTCCCTCATGGCAGCAGTGGCTGCAGGCTGGGCGGGACCAGCAGCTGCTCCCTGGGGAAAACACTACATGTGTAGTCCTGAAGTGGAGGCTGGCACCCAGGTTTTTCATCCACAGGCGGTGTGGACAGTACTGCCACTGCCTCTGGCTTTGGGAAATGGAGTCTTCAAATGTGGCCTCACTACAGCAGTACAGGTGAAGGCCTGATACATTTACGTGGAACAGGAGGAAGCTGACAAACTTGGTTTGAATATAATGGCTCTCTCTTTGTTATCTTCCATGTAGAGTAAAAATTTCTGTAGTTCATGCACTACCTTACTCTTTCCACATGCAGAAGCTTAGTGCTGCTAAGCACTGTCAAAGCAGCTGCCAAGGAAACCTCATGTTAATTGTTTCAGAACAGTCTTGCTGTGTATTTCAAACATGGAAAGTGATCTTTTGGGGGAATATGTAGCAATTATCCTTTAAATAGTTTTTCTTAATAATTCTTTAATCTCTTTACACTCCTTTTGATCTATCAGAATTTCATATCACATGAATTAAGTTCTTAAATACTCTCCTAAAGATATTTTTCCCCTCACTGGAGATGTAGAGAATACACAGAGCCCTCCAAATGTCAAGTTTACAAGACTGGAATGTGAATTTAATGTAATTTAGAATTGAGTATTCCACAGCAGAAACTAAACCTAAATTGTAAAAGAAGAGAAATTTTCAGCTTTAAATTAATGTCTGGTTTTGTCACTTTTAGCCTTGAAGTTTTAAAAGCCAGGTAGTGCCTAACAAAGACTGTAAGATAGTTACTTTGCACTTAAATTAAGGTTTTCTGTTACCTGTTTTGAATAACAGAGTGCCTTAATTTCTGAATTGTATATTTGGTTTGTCAGGTATCCCACTGTTTGTGTGAGAACTTTGAATTCTTAATTCGGTTAACTTTGGACTATATAGGCTTGTGGGTTTGGTTTTTTTGGTATGAAATTTTTGAAAACTTGCTACAGTGAAAAGTTGAGTGTGGTACCAATGCCACTAAAAACTTGCTCTAAGACCTGACAGTACTGGAGAATTAAGCACTTTATTTAATTTAATTTTGTATTTTCCAGTGAATAAATAGATTCTGTAGAGTTGGGATTTTTGTCTGGAAATCCTAAAATTATGCTTAATTGAGAAGCTGAAATTAAGTGCTGATAATGTTTATCTTTCTGTTGAAATGCCTCTTTAAACAACATAATGATGTTGGTGTGCAACTGATCACTTGTACAAAATAGCTGTCCTTTTAACCAGTGAGGACATATTTGAAAAGCACTTTAGTATTTTTTTACAGATTCCAAAGAAGATGCAATTCACATAACCCCCTGGTATGTGAAACTGTACATATTTGTGCTGTTTTTTCCTGCTGAGTTTAGTTTAAAATGTCACCTTTGAAAATTAGCCTTCTACAAATGCTACTTTGAGAATGTGTTTTTTGGTGATACCTGTAATCAAACTGCAATGTGGGACTAGCTAAATTACTGATGAGAAGTTCCAACCATGTCAAGGTGTGCTAGTATACAGGATGCTGTTGGAAATGACAATAAAGACCTGTCTTTCATACCTTCCAGGTGCACTGACATTTTCACAGGATACCATAAAAGTAGCTAAACAATAGCATAAAAGCAACAAAATCTTTGTGTCATTCAAAGTTGTGTTGCCATCTTAGGCAAACTGTAAAGAGTGGTAGCATGTTTGGTTTGTGTTTGTAAATGTATCCTCCCCCTCTCTTTTTTAGCAGAGGAAGCATCTCAAGTGCCCTGTTGAAAAATGTGTAAATGGATGACTGTTTCTGAATGCTGAAAATATCTTTATTTCTAAAATTACTTCGCTTCAATGTGTTTTTATTTTGAATAAAGTAAGTCCCAAGCAAGTGTTTCACAGCTTTGCATAGTCATTTCAGTGAGTTCCACTTACTGACTAAACTTATGGTGTTTGACATCTTACATCTTGCAGAAAAAACATCTAAGTGAGAAAATGTTAAACAGGCTTTGGATGAGGAGTGAAGGAGGTGGGGAAACAAAGTGAAATTGAGAAAGTAACATTGCCAGGCATGTTATGATCAAATGATAGAGTATGTTTTTAAAACACTGTTACCCAGAACAGAAGAAGAGGGAAGGGTAGGGATGAGGAAGATAAAAGAGCAAATGAATTGTCAGCAGGAGATGTGCAGTCTGCAGGAATGAAAACCTGGGCAGAAGTTGAGGTGTAGGTTTTTGGACACCTGGTATCGAGGGAGGCAGAGGGCAGAGAGGGAAAGGGGTGCCAAGGGGGAGCCTGGGGCAGAAGGCAAAGAGCCCTCGAGGGGTCTCAGGGAAAAGTGGGAGATCCTTTCATATGGAAGGGAGGAGGGGCTGAGCAGGAATCAGCTGAAGTGCTTGTGGGGAAGGGGTGGGTATCAGCACTGGTGTTCACCAGGAGCTGGGCAGGAACAGCTGCAGGTGGAAATCTTGTGTCTTATGCCCTGGAGCTAGGTTGCAGGTTACTTGGCATCCTGCTATTTTTTTTTTTTTTCAAGGGAATTTCATTAATTACCACTCAGCTGTCATTTGTATACGCAAAGATCATTAAGGGTGAGTCTCTGGATAAAGCTGTTTCCACAGCCACTTCCTAATCCACAGCTCCTGCCTAATCCAGGTGAATTTTTTTGCAGTAGGCTTGTTGTACAAAGTGCAGAGGGATGAGAATACAGCACTTTATTTTAATAAAACAAGCTGCTTAATGTTTACCCCAATGCTGACTCAAGTAGTAATTGCTGTGTTGTCAGCTGCTGCTGAAGTGCAGGTCTTTCTGGTGATAAATTAATTAGATGGAAAATCAGGGCAGGCTGCGTCTGATATGATTTAGCTGTTAGTGTTTATAACGGAATAAATCTTTGTTGTTGTTAATATATTTGTTTATTATATATCTTGTGCTAGCCTGGAAATAAAGTTCCCTTCTAGTCAGGAAACATTTGTTGTGGAGAGAGAGCTTCTAATGATGTGAATAGGAAGAGCATTGAAGTGCTAGAGTGTGTCCAGAGAAGGGCAGAGCGGCTGGGGAGGGGTCTGGAGCACAAGTGCCACATGTGAGGAGCAGCAGAGGCAGCTGGCAGTGTTCAGCCTGGAGAAGAGGAGGCTCGGGGGAGGCCTCGTCGCTGTCTACAGCTGCCTGACAGGAGGGTCTGGCCAGGTGAGGGTTTGCCTCTTCTCCCAGACGGCCAGTGACAGGGTGAGAGGACACAGCCTTTAGCTGTATGGGGAGACGTTTAGGTTGAACTCTGTGTTCACAGACAGGGTGATTTGACTTCGGAATGGGCTGCCCAGAGAGGTGGTGGGGTCACCGTCCCTGGAGGTGTTTAGTAGATGTGCCGCTTGGTGCCGTGGTCCAGTTGACATGGTGGTGTTTGGTCGTGGGTTGGACTCGATGGTTTCGGAGGTCTTTCCAACCTCATTGATTCTGCGATTCTGTGAGCGGGAGCAGCGGCACCGGGAAGGTGAGCGCTGAGGGCAGCGCGGTGACCTCCGCGGCCAAGGGCGGGCATCAGCGCCAGCCGGGGGCTTGCGGCAGGGCTGACCTTGGCCTTGCTGCTCGGCTCTTCAGGAATCTGAAGTAGCGAAGGTGAAAGACCCGACGCGCCTCCCCCCTCGGCGGGCAGCTGGGACTGGGCCGCCGGGACCTGCCGCCTTCTCCCGGGGCGGAGCGCGGCCCTCGCCCCGCCCGGCCCAGCC
>VXBQ01006912.1:40199-56440 GCA_013400175.1 Phainopepla nitens | reverse complement strand
GGCTGGTTTTGGGCTGGTTTTTGCCTCCAGTCTGGGCAGGAACCTTTGGATTTAGGCTTTTGGGAGCTGCTGGGCCTCAGCAGTGAGGGTGAGGAACATCAGCAGGTGTGGGAGCCACGACAGACCCTGCTCTGAGCTCCCATCCAGAGCTGGCTGCTGTCTCTCTCTCTCTGGCCTTTGGGAGCCCCGTGCCTGTGCTGCACTGAGGGTGGGAAGGCTCTCAGTGCTGGGGGGAATCTCCACCCCCTGGCACAGGGCGTTGGGGTTGCTCCTGTGCCCATCCAGCTGCTCCCTCCTGCCCAGGCTGTGCTGAAACGTGCTGCACCAGTGTTGGGGATTCAGTTCTTGGCTAGTTTGGAGCATGAATGTATGGGTTTAACATCCACTGGTATGAACAGCTGTGCTGGGGGTCTTGGGCTGCAATCCCATGTCCTGAGGGAGCTGGAGAAGTCAGAGCAGAGCCATTGTCATGTGGTGGGGCTGAGCCACCAGCCCTGTGCCGTGTGCTGAGGGACAGCCAGCTCCTCTGAGGCAGCAGGGACACCGTGGGGCACAGGTGAGGTGCCTGGCACCCAGGTGAGGCACGAGCCAAGGGGCAGCCTGGGAGCGCTCACCTGCTGGCATGGAGCCCTGGGCCAGCAGCAGTCAGGATTCAGGATGTATTTCCCCTTTGCTGGAGGGCTCGTGGTGCATCCCTGGATTGTTTCTCTGGGGTATCCATGCTGAGGGTCTGATCACAGAATTGTTTTCCTTAAAAGCAAAGATTGGCTGGGCTGTGGCCCTCAGGATGTTACAGAGCTGGCAACATGCAAGGGCAGCCTCACAGGCACCGAGCTGGGCTGGGATTCAGCACAGAAGGGACATCGACCTGCTGGAGGGAGCCCAGAGGAGGCACCCAGTTGAGCAGAAGGCTGGAGCACTTCTGCTATGAGAGAATTGGGGTTTTTAGCCTGGAGAAGACAGCCTTCAGGCTGACATAACTGCCCCTTCCAGTGCCTGAACGGGCTACAAGAAGGATGGACAGAGACTATTTACCAGAGCCTCAAGTGACAGGACGAGGGGAAATGGCTTTACACTGACAGAGGGCAGGGGTAGATGGGATATGAGGGAGAAATCCTTCCCTGTGAGGGTGGGGAGGCTCTGGTACAGGTTACCCAGAGAAGCTGTGGCTGCCTCATCCCTGGAAATGTTCCAGGCCGAGTTGGCAGGGCTTGGAGCAAGCTGGGATGGTGAAAAATCTCTTTGCCAATGGCAGGAGGGTGGAAAGGTCTTTAAGGTCCCTCCCAACCCAAACTATTCTGAGACAGGGACAGCCCTGGGGATTGTGCCTGAGCTGCCCACTGAGCGTGGTGGGGGGTGCTACCTGTGCAGAGGCCTCAGGTGCTCTGGGCAGGTACAGTGTGTGTCTCCTTCCTGCCTGGGAGCTCCAGCTGGGAACTGTTGCTGGACAGAGTAGCCTCTGTGTGTCCGTGGTCATTTTCTGTGTGAAACAGGCTATTTGGGTTAATATTTTTTCATGAGTGTGCAGTTGCTGCCAGTGTGTTGGCACGCTGCAAAGCCCAGTAGCACAGGGCTGGCAGTGTGTGCAGGTAACTTCAACACCTTGTCTCCAGGTAGGGCCAGGTGAGTCAGTGCTGTGAGNGCCCCTTCCAGTGCCTGAACGGGCTACAAGAAGGATGGACAGAGACTATTTACCAGAGCCTCAAGTGACAGGACGAGGGGAAATGGCTTTACACTGACAGAGGGCAGGGGTAGATGGGATATGAGGGAGAAATCCTTCCCTGTGAGGGTGGGGAGGCTCTGGTACAGGTTACCCAGAGAAGCTGTGGCTGCCTCATCCCTGGAAATGTTCCAGGCCGAGTTGGCAGGGCTTGGAGCAAGCTGGGATGGTGAAAAATCTCTTTGCCAATGGCAGGAGGGTGGAAAGGTCTTTAAGGTCCCTCCCAACCCAAACTATTCTGAGACAGGGACAGCCCTGGGGATTGTGCCTGAGCTGCCCACTGAGCGTGGTGGGGGGTGCTACCTGTGCAGAGGCCTCAGGTGCTCTGGGCAGGTACAGTGTGTGTCTCCTTCCTGCCTGGGAGCTCCAGCTGGGAACTGTTGCTGGACAGAGTAGCCTCTGTGTGTCCGTGGTCATTTTCTGTGTGAAACAGGCTATTTGGGTTAATATTTTTTCATGAGTGTGCAGTTGCTGCCAGTGTGTTGGCACGCTGCAAAGCCCAGTAGCACAGGGCTGGCAGTGTGTGCAGGTAACTTCAACACCTTGTCTCCAGGTAGGGCCAGGTGAGTCAGTGCTGTGAGAAACTGCAGCCACACCTCGCTGGGAAGTGTCAGCACGTGTGTGCCTCACACCACACTCTGCACACAGAGCTCCTGCTGCAGGGGCTCGTGGCGTACTGATCGTGGCAGAAGCAACAAAGGAGAAATAAAACCTTGTCACAAAACCCACGCCTGGGCCCTGGTGGGGTTTGGAAGGTGAGCACAGCCTGACCACGGGCACCGAGCGGCTCAGGGGCTCACGTGCTGGGGCAGCAATGCAGCCTCCATGCTGCAGCTGCATTTCCAGCCTCCTGCTGGGAGCCTCTCGGGCTGCAGTGAGCATTTTTCCTGGTGGATGAGGCCTGTGCTTCAGCAGGAAAGGGTTAAGCTGAGGTTGGTGTTTATGTAACCAGAGAGGGAACTCCCAGAGATGAGTCCTTGGCTATCTCATGTGTTGATGCATCAGAAGGGCTTGCAGAAAGCCTGGCTTGTTGCTTGCGCCGTAATTACGCACTGGAACCCTGTGCTCAGAGTTTCCCTGGCTGCCAAGGGGGGAGGCCAGGATGGAATTTGCTTTCCTTGATGTGTGACTTGGCCTGTGGAAGCCTTTTTTTGTCCCTGAAGAGCTGGAGACCGAGCACAGCTGGATGTGGGTGGAGGTAAGGTGTGCTGGGCTCCTGGAGGGGCTCCCAGGTGTGCAGGCTGTGCCTTGTTCACGTGCCTGGGGTTCAGCTGATCCTCAGGTTGGGCTGGGGAAGGAGGATCTCAAGTGGGGCAGTTCAGAGGCTGCCAGAGGTGTTCCTGTCTCCCAGCTCGTAGAGCTCAGCGAGTCCTGGGTGCCTTCAACAGCACAGGGCTGTCCCAGCCCCTCATGCCCCAGGATTCTTCCTGCTCCTGTGGGCAGAGAAACTCTGTGCCTGGTTTTGAGCAAACTTCTCGCTTAGGGAAGAAGTTGAATGAGTCTCTGCTGGGTTCCAAGAACTCTGTGAGTCAGGGCTGTTTCGGGAGCAGGCTTCCCTTCCCGGAAGGGCAGCGCAGCAGAACACAGCCTGGACTGACTCATCCAATGGGCTTTTTATACATCTCTCTCTCTCTCTATGTATGTATATATTACTGGTTCTCTTAGAGAACGGTTCAGCTCCCAGAGCCTTCAGCAGTGTTAACATTCCTGCACGGGAAATCTCCCCCGTGCTGTGCAGAGGGAGAGGAGGGGAGCCCACCCTGATGCCCCCGCTCCTCCTCCCCACCTGCCCGTGTGAGATGGTGAGCAAGGAGGCAGGGAAGGGCTGAGGCTTTCCCTGTGCATCCCACATGGTCTTTAGGGATGAAATTGTGCCTGGCTGCTGTCAGGAAGGCTGAGCTGGCTGCAGGAGGAAGGACAGTGCAGACAGGATGGGCCTGGTTTGGCACTGAAGAACAAAAATGTCCTGTGACTGAAACTTTGAAGGACACTATGTCCAGAAAGTAACTTGCCTGATTAAGGGTCATTTAAATATTAAAATGCACATCAGCTTAATGAAGTACATGCTACCACACATGAATCTCTTGTTCAATTCCCCCCCTAGATCATGGTGTGTGTGACATGGGAGGAAGAGGATAAGGGTGGGTTATGGATGAGGGGAGCAGAAATTTTGCTTTTTGAGGAGGAAGAAAAGCTAAAAAGCCCTTGGAGATACTTGATGGATGACTCTCCTCTCGCTGCTCCCAGGGTGGGATGATGTCTTCTTACTCTTGGAGGTCTCTGGGACCAGCTGGGACACAAGGGGTGTGGTTTTGACCAAATTTCCTACACTTAATGCAGCAGCCTGCTTTCCTTGGGATCTACCCCGCAAACATTCCCTTTAATCCCCCAGCCAGTGACTCCTCCACAGGCCTGCCTGATCCAAACCCCGCCTGTTCTCAGGGAAGCTTTTCCAATGAGAGCCCAGGCTCTGTTCCTGGGAGTGCTGATGACTTGGGTCTGAGCTGGTCCTGGCTGGGTTTGCCTGGGAAGGAGTGAGGCAACCCTGGGATCATTGCTCCTTGCAGTGACACCGACCTGCTGGTGTTCCATGTGGGAAGCTGGGCCGTGCTCCAGCTTTTACCCATTTAATGTTTTGTTCATGGAGGTTTTTAAGTCGTGTCCAACACAGCTTCCCATGAGCCAGGCTTGAATGTGACCTTGGATCAACTGTCACTGATAAATCCTGCCCACTGTGGTATTCGGGTGGGAAAAAGTGCAGCCTGATGCCACTCATGTGATTCCTTTTTTTGGCTTCATTTTTGCAAACATGAAGGCTGCACAGAGAGGGACAGAAACCTGTGGAGCAGGTCTCCAGCTTCATCCCACCTGCTGCAGCTTTTGGCTTCAGGAGGGAATGCTGGGCAGGAATGCTGCTGCAGGTGGTGGAGGGATGTCTCCCATCTGTGGGCTCCAGAGGCAGGTCCCTGGAATGGTGTGAGCTCCTCCAAGGAGCTGCTTCTCAGCAGTCCTGAACTTCCAGTAGGTGCTCTTGGGCTCCATCCCCTGCTCCTGGCTCCCAGCTCCTCCACTGCCTTATTCACCACGATGAGCTCATCACAGCAGTGGGGTCGAGCATTTTTGGGGTTCCCAGTCCTCACACAAGAAGTGTGAGCACCCCTGAGCTCATGTGGTGCCCTTGGTGCAAGACAAGCCCCCTGAAAGTGCAGTGGGGGCTGGATCAACTGCTCTGGAGCCATGAGTGGTTTCTGTGCTGCTGAGTAATCCTGCTCATGCCCCAAAGGTACCTTTTCCAGCCCTGAGCTCTGGCTGCTGGACTGCAGGACCTGCTTGTTCCTTATTCTGGGATGAAAAGGGCAGTTTCCTCATTTCATGTTTTCCATTGTTGCTACACCCTGCACTGGGACATGCAGCAATTCAAGAATTAAACGATTTCCTTAAGCTACATAATTAAAAGACACTACATTTAGGTCCTCAAATTAATTGATTCATGATTCTATTAAAGCCATAGCTAGCATAGTGAGAAGCTTTGGACTGGCTTCTCCAGTGAGATGTTGGATACATCCCATGTGTCACATCAAAATTAAGTCTAAATTCCTGTACTAGACTTGTAACTTTGTCTGTATGAGGGACTGGTTTTCTTCCAATGGCAGGACAAGGGAGGAGGGTGGTTTGATTCAGTTTGGATTTTCAGGGAAGGGATGCATCTGTCCACAAACAGGTGGGACTTTCCAGTTCTTAAGACAGAAGAGAAAAAAAAAAAAAGATTTTCACATCAGCAGGATCAGTCTTAAGAGCCTCCTACATCTCTGTAAGGAGCCAGGACCAAACCCATGTTTAAAATACTCCATCCCAGGGACAGTGATATCAGATACTGGTCTGACCCAAACTCTGTTAGCTCCTGGCATGATAAAAAGCTGCTGGTGGTGGCAGGGAGTCTCTTGGTGCTCAGTCAGGTGTGTTTGAGATGCTGTTAAGCCCAGGCAGGTGCTGCATGGCAGGGGTTGAAGTGGAGCCTGTCTTTGTCCCTGCTCCAGTGACCTGTCCTGCCTCACTTTGGGTGACATGGGAATTTGTCCAGCAGTGCAGGGACTGAACTTCCAGAGCCCTTTTCTTGTCTCACCAGGAACTTCAATCCTTTTCCAAGCCCAAACAAACAGAGATGTTTGGGGCCCTAAAGGTTCAGATCTGTGTTATCATAATCAGAATAATCCAGAACTGCAGCATCAAGTGTATCTCATTTCACATTACAGAGTCCTCGACCTTTTGCCCATCCAGCCTTCTCCAAGGTGATGACTCCTGCCTCCTGAGACGCTGGAAAACCTAGTTTGGAAGAAGAGTAACGATACAGTTGATGCTGAACTACGTGAGTCCTCAGGTTGCTTTGATGACAGTAACACCATTTGCACCAGCAAACCAGATTGCACAGTGGGTTTATCTCAGAGCTCCTGTGCAGGGAGTTTCTCCAGTGGAAATGTTACTCACATGTTTCAGCAGAGGTGAGGTACAAGGAGGGACTTCATAAGGATGCTGGGGTAGGGATGCAGAATGAACAGAGCAAGGAGCACGTGGGGGTCAGAACTGTGTGTGTTCAGCTCACTGGGATGGTGACACTGCTCTGTGGAGGTGTGAAGGTGCTGGGAGTCAGGAGGGCAGGGATGCAAAGTCTGCTGCAAGACTCCTCCCTTTATCTCCTGGCTGTTGCTGGTCCTGGACAGGTGCTGCTGGATGAATCAGTGCAGTGAGATCAGCCTGTGTCCACAGAAAGGGTGGGACTGCCAGAGGGTGAACTTCACTCACAGGGAGGTGATTTATCAATCTCTTATGTGGTGAAACACCCAGGATCTTCTAAAACAAATATGTACAACTCAAAAAATGTTTCCCTCTGTTTTAGTAATCTCTTAGGGAGGAACTCCTGGGATTGGGTTTGAGTAAGGAAATGGAGCTGTGCTTGGTTCCTCTTCTTACCTACCCCCCAAAGTATCTTTAAAAAGTGAGAGCACAGATACTGAATGTGTAGATGTTTGTGAAAGTCTTTGAAGCCATTTTCCAGAATCTAGAGATGAAGAGGAGCTGTTCTGGGAGCAAAGCTTCCATTGGCTGGAGCTGATGGATGAGGAGAGCTCACACCACACCCAGCAGCTCACCTGAGAGATGCTTTTCCAGCTAAACTGAAACAAGACTTTTCTTTAGAGAAAGTAGTGTTTTAGTCATAAACCTTGAATTTATTTGGCCCTTTAGGTCTTGGTTGTGCAATACTGACACAAATTCCCTTTAGATTTCTGAGCAGCAGAAAATGAACCTTGGAAATCAGACTTTCTTCACTACCTGAATAAGGAGGAGGAGTTTTCAGTTGTTGGTGCTGAATAGTGGTGATGTGTGGACCTTGAATAAATTCCTGGATGCAAACCATTTTATGGATTCACATTTAATAGATCAAATGGGTTTTTTCCCATAGTGGTTGTGCAGGAAAAAAAACACACATGTTGTCACAGTTTGCCTTTCACTGGAATGTCCATTGGAGCATTGAATAGTGTGTTAGTTCTAAACACAGCATTGATTCCTGCACGTGGGGGCTCAGGTGACAGGGTTTTATGTGCTGGACTCCAAATTCCAGCTGCACTGGATGTAAGTAGATGGAGATGTAATAAGGTCAGAGCCTAATGAGGTACAAAGAGAGAGGGGACTTTTTTCAAAGCTAAAAATACATTTTTGAAAAAACATTGTGAACTGAACTGAATGTCACAATAACTATTGTGCTTGTTTTCTATGCCCTTGTTGGGAAAGGTACTAATTCTTGTGGTCAGTTTTGTGCATTCTTGTCTGTTTGAGGAGCAGACTGGAGCCTCTGAGGGACTCAGTGGGTGGCTGGGATGCCTGGTGTGGATCCTCTGTGGAGGAACTCCCAAAAGGCTGCAGCAGCAGCAGACACCCATACACAGGGCTAACTTGGGCATCTTCTTTCAGAGCTTTTGGAATATGTTAATTTGAAAACTTGTTTTTGCTGTAAAACAAGCTTTAATTATCTTGACTTGTTCCCACTATGTCTCTCAAACAACTGTTGTAGGAAATGTTGCCCTGAATAACGAGGCTGATTTATGCCTTGAGAATGCTCTGAGCCTGCAGCCCACCCCTGGTCTGTCAGCAGGGAGCCAGGGCTGTGTGTAGACACACAAGTAGGCAGAGCCACCAGTGCATCCGTAGGTGAGAGCCTTCCAGTAGAAATCAGGGATAACAGGAGAAAATAACTGGGTGGCTCATCAGATGTGATCTCTGTTCTCTTTCAAGAGCCAAGGATGAAGCGGCGAGCCTCGGACAGAGGAGCTGGGGAAACATCAGCTAAGGCAAAGGCTCTGTGTGCAGGCATTTCTGGGAATAACGCCAAGAGAGCAGGTCCTTTCATCCTGGGTAAGCTGGCAGGGGGGCTGCTGGTGGCAAAACTGAAAACAAGAGGCACTGTGGAATGAGGGGAAGCAGGTGTGTAACTCAGTGTCTCACCTGAGACTGCAGGTCCCTGGATGTGCAGAGCAGCAGCCTGGGAGCTCCTGCAGCTGCCCAAGCTGAGGAGGCTTGGGATGCCAATGCAGCAAGGCAGGCAGGGCTTGGGAGAGAAATATGACATCTTGATTTTACCCCCTTGGGTTTTTTTGTTGGTTTCTTTTTTATTTTTTTAACTCTGTTCTTAACCTTTGTTAAATACCAAACTCATTGTGGGGGTTTTTCATTAGAGCTGAGGGGAGATGTTTGATCTTGCTGACCTGGAGTGTGTTGTCACATCAGCGTGGGGGCAACTTAATAATTCACTAGTGGTCACTCAAAGTGGTATGTACCAGGGCAAGGTTACTCTGCCAGCTCTGGAGAGTTGCTAGAATAGTTGTTGGTTCAGAACTGGTTATATAAACTGTCAGAAATCAGACTTCTCATTGGAAACCAATGGCAAATCAGTTGGAGCTGCCTGATTTAAAGTGAGGAGTGGAGACTGTAACTTGAAATCTGGGCTAATTTGGACACCCCTGAGCCATCCCTGCAGAGGTGGCAGCTGTGTTCCCAGGTGTGGCAGTAACAGTTGCCATGGGTGTGTTGCTGTGAATGTAAGAGCTGCGTGGCTCAGGCGTGCAGAAATTAGGATTTCTGCAAACAGCTGGGCCATGTGTGGGCTTTGATACATGTTTTTCTAGGGAACAAATGAAACATTATCTCAAAAGGTTTCAGAGTTCAAGACCTTTTTTTTTTTTTTGGCTTTAGATTTATGAAAATGCACTCAAACTCCTGCAAAAAAGGGAACTGGGTGCAAGCAAACATAACTGGTGACAGCTGATGTAACCCGGGTTAGTCACTGCTGCTGGAGGGAAAACAAGTCTGTTTCTGCTTTGTGCTGTAGGTCCACGTTTAGGTAACTCCCCTGTGCCAAGTATTGTTCAGTGTTTGGCAAGAAAGGACGGGACAGATGACTTTTATCAGCTGAAGGTAAGCAAACTGCAGGCTCCCAGACCTTCAGGACTCTCCAGCTCTTGTGCAGCAGCACTTGGGCAGTGAGTGAGTGGTGTGGGCTGAGCCAGCGCAGTGGGACATGGCTGCCACAGCTCCCCCTTGACAGGGCAGTGCTGCCAGGCACAGATCTGTGTCCAGATCACCCCTGAGATGAGGCCTCTGCTGCTGTGCTGCTTTCCCAGAGCCCTTGGATCTGTACCTGAATGGATGGGGCAGCTCCAGGAGGGAAAAAGCACCTGGGATGTTTGCAAACAGCCACCTTTCCATGTTAATGAAACTGCTGCTGTGCGTTCTGCACGGATGGTGCCGAGTTCAGACTGGCCTGTGGCAAGGACACAACCATCAGAGCAGTTTCACCAGCTGTTAAACACATGGGAATGCCAAAAATGAGAGAGGGCTGGGGGCATTTGTGTGCCTCCAGGAAATGTAAAGGCATTTTCCCTTTTCCTGAAGATTCTCACCTTAGAAGAAAGAGGTGATAAAGGAATAGAAACCCAGGAGGAGCGACAGGGCAAGATGCTGCTGCACACGGAGTATTCTCTTCTTTCCCTGCTCCACAACCAGGAAGGAGTGGTCCATCATCACGGGCTTTTCCAGGTACACTTGGTCACCATCCAGGCTGGGGCAGTGCCAGGGACTGCTGATGGATTGAGCTGCTTTTGTTTAATGTACAGTTCGTGCTGACCCTGGTCTCGTGTGTCCAGGTTGCAGCACTCTGAGATTAACCACTGCTGCTTCAAACAGGAGCTCTGGAGAGTACAGTGAGATTTTGGGAAATGTGAGAACATTCACAGATGGGACAGGCACTCAGCACTCCCCCTTTGGACAGATTTCATTGGCAAATTAATCAGCACCTTTTAGGATTAAATGTGTGCTTTCTGGTCTCTGTACTGTTGATAACTTATAAGAGGGGACAAATAGCCAAGAAACTGTTTCAGCAAGTTAAACCAGTCACTCCGCTGGTCAGTGTGAGTGTGTTGTGTTGCTTTTTGTGTGAGTGGGTTGTGTTGCTGTTGGTGCCTTTAGGGCTGTTCACTGATGTGAGGGGCTGATAGCAATTACTGCTTTGGGTGTTGGTATTGCCTGACTTGCTGGTTACATTTTGCCAACACACTTTTCACTTGAGACCATCTGTACTAAATCTGAAATAAGCCAAATGTCCAGCTCAGCTGTGTCTTGTTTACTGTCATGGAAGAACTGCTAATTGTGCCTTGAGATTTCTGTTCTTCTTTTGAACAGTGTGTTGGATCCCTCTCTTCCCAGAGGCTGCCTCACTGCAGGGCTGTCCTGGGTTCAGCTCAAGGTGTCTGCATGCATAAAGAGCATTAGTGCTGACAGTGCACACAGAGCCACACAGCAGAGACTTCCTCTGCCTTCTGCACTCCTCCTCCTCCCAGGAAAAGTTCTTCCCAGTGAGGGTGGGCAGGCCCTGGCACAGGCTGACCAGAGAAGCTGTGGCTGCCCCACCCCTGGAAGTGTTCAAGGCCAGGTTGGACAGGGCTTGGAGTAATCTGGAATAATGAAAGGGGATGGAATGAGATGGAACCTAAGGTTTCCTCCAACCCAAACCAGTCTGGGATTCTGTGATTCATTAAGTAGAGCTCCTGTATCTTTTTTAAATCCTACCTCAAGACAAAGACCAAGCACTGTGATTGCATTTGCTTATTTTGAGATCACCCCCCAGTTACCCAGTTATTCATCCTGCCAGGCTCTGTGCATGTGCCCTGGAGCTTCCCTGAGGGGTTGCTGCTGTGTTTGCCTCCCCGCAGGACCGAGCTTGTGAAATCATAGAAGATCTGGAAGCCAACAGGATGGTCAGGAAGATGAAGAAGCGCATTTGCCTGGTGTTGGACTGTCTCTGTGCTCACGATTTCAGTGACAAAACAGCAGATCTGATCAATCTGCAGCATTATGTCATTAAAGAGAAGAGACTCAGCGAGCGGGAGACCGTGGTGATATTTTATGACGTGGTACGAGTGGTAGAAGCATTACACAAGGTGAGAGCTTGGAAACAGAGCTCCCTTGCAGTGCTGGGAGGCAGAGTTTTCCCATGTTAGAACAGTAGATGCTTCAAAACTTTGGTGGGGCAGGCATTGGCCACGTTACAGGGCATGGATGTTAATGGTGTTCTGCTTAAGACCTTGTGCCCCAAGGCCTAAAGTGCATTCCCTTCCCTCCCTGCTCCTCACGTTTCTGGATGATAATGTGGTGTTTGTGGGCTGAGGAGAGGCCAGCTGGGCTGAGGGCAGGTCAGGTGAACCACAGTGTGGTAACCTCAGACAAAGGCAGTCAGAGGAGAGCAGAGCCTGATCAAACACAGGAAACAGAAACTGTTCTCTTGTGAAGCAGAATAAATCACAGTGTAAGAACTGATTGGAGATCAGAACCTCAAGCTACAAGTTTTGAGATCAATGAACGAGAAACTATTGTAATAGAAATGGATTCTGCTGATGTTTGACTCATTTCCCTGTGACACAGGACACTTGGCAGTGCAGTGCAGCATGGGTCTGGTAAAGGAATGCTCATCAGATTGCTCTTATCAAGCCTGACACTTCAGTTTCAGGTCTCTTAGGTACACTAAGTCACTTTGTGTTCAAAGTACCAAATTTGCTTGTTCTGTCCTGATCACAATCAAAAGTGAAGGGCACAGTGAAGGGTGGAACCTGACCTGAAGCCTTGATCTGGGTTATTTCTGAGAGTGCAGATGCCATTATTTCTTTTTAGTGCTCCTGTGCAAGTATGAAATTTATACTTCTACAACAAATAGGCTTTTGTTCATGTAATACTCCTTTATTTCTTACAGAAAAATATTGTGCACAGAGACTTGAAACTAGGAAACATGGTGCTAAACAAAAGGTAAGTGTGCTGGAGAGCTGCTGGCCTGGCAGTAGCCTTGTTTCTTCCTTGAGGCAAATTTCTAATACAAACACAGCCAAAGGCAGCACTTGAGTGCTCTTGTGCAGGCAGGAGGGTGAAGGAAAGGGAGGCAGGCTGTGCAAAAACACAAATCCAGCTCAAAGTTATATAAATTAATCTCCAGAAATTAATTTGGTCACACTTAGGTACTTCACTTTTCCCACCCAGCTTAGTGGCTGCTTGTCAGGACATCTTTTTGGATTCTAACTACTGAAAACTGACTTTTATAGTAATTTAGTAACCTGCAAGAGAAGTACTGATTTGGTATATATTAAAAAGAATCAAAAAAAACATGGTGGTTGGTTCTGTTGCCATCATTCAGCCTCCATCAGGCTAAAGGCATTCCCAGCCCTGCTGGCTGCCCTACAATCACAGCAGTTTTAGATCTGACTGCTGCACTGCTGTGTTTTTGCTAGCAGTGAAATATTGACTTATCTAAACAAAAGCACTTCTGTGCAGTGTGTATTTGTGTATGAAATGGCTCCCTTGTTCCATTGCTGGTTTAACAGGAGCCTCCAGAGCCTGGCAGGTGCTGGATGCTGGTGCAGACCCAGAGGGACCAGCCCAGAGAGGGGCAGGAGCTCAGGGCAGGGGTTGGTGGCCTGGCTCTGCTTGGTGGCTCTTTGGAGCTGCTCAGTGCCTTGGGGTCTGTGTTCTTTAGCTGGCAGCCTAGCTCAGCTCAGATCCTCTGCTCTCTCCTCCAGGATTACATTACTGACTAAATATTTTGCAGTATCTTAAAGAATGAGTGGAATTCATCCATTTCACACTGTCTGGGTTTCTGTGGAATGAATAAAAAGAGGGAAGGCTGGAGTTCTGCAGGCTTTGAATCTACAAAGCTTGCAGGTTTGCTGGGCTCATAGCTTGCTGCTTTCTCCTCCCTAACACTGAAAGAAAATGGGTTTTATCTACAGAACTTGAACTTCTTGGTTCCCCCCACACACACACGCAGCAGCTGCTGCTTCTCAGGGCCATCTCTGAGTTGTTTCAAGTTGTTTCTCTAGAGCTGCTGTAAGATAAATCTCTTCTGCTTGCTGCTTTGATTCTCCTCCTTGCTGGAAGAGGCAGACAAAGGTTGGTGCTTTAAAGGATCCATGCAGAACTTCCTTTTTCTGGGCACTGAGTGCAGGGAAGCACCCCACCGATGGGGCTACGCCCAGGGCCCCACTAGCAGGGGGGGAGGTATTTGAAGCTTTGAACACACTTGCCAGAGTCCCTCTTTGTGTTACATCTCTGCTTTTGCTTTTTACTCAGCGTTGGTGAGGGAGAGCTGCAGCCTGTGCAGCAGTGAGTCACGGGGAAGGGTGGGAGAGGCGTGAGAGCCATCTCCATGGAGAGGAGCAGCCGGTGGGGCTGAGCAGAGCAGTTTGTGCTGCTCCAGCCATCCTCACCAAGAGCCAGCTCCTCTCTCAGGGCAGGCAGTGAAGGTGACAGTGTGGCACTGCAAGGGCCTGGCAGGCACGTCCCACCTGCGGCCCCCTCAGATCTCCCTCCTCACAGACTTGAAAGCCTCTCAGGTTTCCCTGTTAGCCAGTGCAGGAGGAGTTGGGTGATTACAGATTAGATCAAATTTCAGGGACTAAATAGAACCCTGAACATTTTAGTGTCTTAGAGAACACTTAGGCTTTTAAATCCTTAACAAATCTTGCAGCTTGTTATTCAGCCAGGGAAGTCTCCTGACAGTTGAAGCTAACACTTCTTAAACACAAGTCTGTCTGTTTTAATAACCAGCTCTCCATGGCCAACCCACACTTGGTTCTATTTCATTTGTCTGTGAGACTGGCTGGAAGTGTTTCTTGGTTACTGTGACTGGCTTAATCTCAGATTCTAGTTGTGAAATACTTTTCAAGAAATCTTCCATGCAGTGTTTTTGTACTCACACCTTTACATTATAAGTTAAAATCCAAATTATCTGAATGACAGGGCAGATTAATGGAACAACAGTTTTGTAATTAGCTCACTTTCACTGGGAAAAATCATTAATGGGAGCTGGCAGTACCATAGGGAAGTAGGGGTGAACTAATAAAGAAATTTTGTGTACCTGCAGCTCTCCCTTTTCTGTGTGAGGTTTTTAGGTGTTGATCAAGCTTTATGTTGAGCACACCTGTGTGTGGAGAGCAGTCCCATGAATCAGGTGGAACTGCCACCAGTCTCCTGTGTGGGACTCTTGAGTGACAGAGACATGGTTGTGCTGAGTCTGATCACAACTCCTGCAGCTCCTCTGGTGTCTGTGAACACACAGTGCTCGGGGGCCAGGCACAGGGGCAGCTTCCACAGGATGTTTTCCCTTAGCTCCCAGAAATGCTACATCTAGAAGTTGGCAGCTGGGAAGTGCAGGGCAGGATCAGCAGCTAAAATAAACCTCAGCTTTGTTGACACTCTTGCTCTCCAGTGGTGGGGCAGCACCTGGGGCAGATCCTGCAGCTCTGCTGCAGGCTGGGATGCTCCTGGGGAATTGGCCAAGGCACCTTTGTGGCTGCAAGATGAGCCATGTACACCCTGTGCTTACAGCCACTCTGACACAGGCCACCCAGACACTGTCACAGCTGCCACAGCCCCTTTTACTGCCCCTGTGAGTGCCTTGCAAACCTTGCTGGCAGGCGTGGAATCCCTCTCCTTTGGAATGGAGCTCATTTTGCAGCTCTGTGTGTCTTCTGCCAGCACTTGAAGCTCCCCAGAAAGCCCCACAGGCACGGTCCCTGTTGTGGAGGTGCTGCCTGTGCTGCGTGGCCCATGCAGGATGGCCTGTGTTCCCTGACACCTTGTGCTTCTCCCCAGGACTCACCGGATCACCATCACCAACTTCTGCCTGGGGAAGCACCTGGTGAGCGAGGATGACCTGCTGAAGGACCAGCGTGGGAGCCCTGCCTACATCAGCCCAGACGTGCTCAGTGGTAGGAACTCCCCTCAACACTCCTTGCACTCATTTGTGCCTCCTGCCAAGAAAGAAAGCCACCTGTTGTGTTGCCATATGTACCTTCATATGGCAGGTGTGCAGTGCAGGTTCATTCATTAAGGTCAAGGTAGGAGACTTGGTCTGGTTTTCCAGCTGGGAAAGTTGGAGGGAAGAAGCGAGCCTGACTTTTTTCTTAAGGCTTGTCTGAACTTCAGTGCTAATTCCAGTCTGGCTGTTCCCAAGTGAGTCTGACTGCAGACAACACCTTCTGTTTCCAGTGTCAGAATCCAGTTCCTGAGGCTTCCCTTAAGCTGAAGGCAAAACCCTTGGCCTGAGGGGCAGCCAGTCCAGATCTCACCAGGATGTCAGTGTATTCCAGCTCTGCACTAAGAGCAGCAGTTCCTCCAGCTGCTGCTCACTTCCAGGAGGGAACTAGTGACCCTCTAGGCAGCTTCTGGAACTACAGAGAGGAGTTAGTTAAAATTAAAAGAATGATGACAGCAGGGCAGAGCAGTCTGGGCTGGATCCCCCCTCCAGCAGCCTGGCCTGTGCCTTGTCTCCAGCAGAGGCTTTGAGCACAGTCTGGATCTAGCACAAAGCAGCTTTCCCTGGTGTCCTCCTGCCTTTAACTGTTCCCAGTGCATGGGACCATCAGGAACAGCTGTGCTTTCTGTCCAGTTGCTTCAGGAGGTTTCTCTCCATGAGCTCTCATCTCTGCTCTGTTCATAAATCTGTGGGACCAGATGGGATCCATCCCAGGGTGATGAGGGAGCTGCAGATGAGCTTATGAAGCCACTCTCCATCATCTACCAACAGTCCTGGCTCACTGGTGGGTCCCAGATTACTGGAAGCTCACCAATGTGAAGCCCATTACAAAAAAATTGGGAAGGAGGATCCTGGTAATTATAGCCCAGCCAGCCTGACCTCAGTACCCAGTAAGGTTATGGAGCAGTTTGTGCTGAGTGTCATCACACAGAGCTTACAGGATGGCCAGGGCATCACACCCAGCCAGCATGAGTTTAGTCTCCAGGTCGTGTTTGACCAACCAGGTGACCCACCAGGTGGATGCAGGAAGGGCTGTGGATGTGTCTGTTTGGACTCCAGCAAGGCCTTTGACACTGTGTCCCACAGCATCCTCCTGGAAAAGCTGCAGCCTGTGGCTTGGACAGGAGCACTCTGGGTTAGGAACTGGCTGGATGGCCAGGCCTGAGAGTGGTG
>VXBQ01006912.1:15406-33539 GCA_013400175.1 Phainopepla nitens | reverse complement strand
GGGGCTGAGCCAGGGCCACCCTGCGTGCCCCCCTCCTCCGTGGGGCTGGCACCAGCCCCGGCAGCTCGCTCGAACCCGCGGCGACCGCTGGGCCTGAGCCCCGCGGTCCCGAGGGCTTGCCTTGGGCCCGTCACTGCCAGCCAGCCTAGGCTGGGCGCAGCCAAGCCCGGCCTGGCCGGATGGCCGCTGGACGAGGCTGGGACGGGGCCCGGAGCCGCCCGTGGCCCCGCTGCGGGGCGGTTCCACCGCAGGGCCGAGCGTGGCGTCCGGGGGGAGCGGGACGAGCCCCGGCCCCGCGCCCCGCTCGGCCCCGGCCGGGGCTGCCATTGGCTCCGGCGGGAGCGCTGACCGCCAGCCGCCTCCGAACTATTTCCTGTTGCTGCAGCGTTAATGCTAAACAGACCTTGCTCTCTCTTCCCTCGCTCCAGCCAAAGTGCAGCGGCTCCGCCGCCGCCGCCTTCCCGCCCCGGTGAGTACCAGCCCCGGGGACCGCGTGGGGCTCCGACCGGGGCAGCCTGAGGGGCCTCAGCACCCGCGGCCACCCAGCCCCGAGGGCCACCCAGCCCCGAGGGCCACCCAGCCCCGAGGGCCACAGCGGGTGTGCCGGCTCGGTCCCCTCCCGCCTCAGGTGCTCTGGCGCTGGGGGACGCGGGACTGGTGGCTGCGGGCGCAGTGCGGGGACACGGGGCTGAGGGACAGGGCTCGGTGACACAGGGCTCGGTGACACAGAGCTCGGTGACACAGGGCTCGGGCTGTGGGGACGTAGCGATTGAAGATGCGGAGCGGGCGGCTTTGGGGACACAGCATAATGCTCGGGGACGCAGCGCTGAGCAGCTCGGGGCTCGGCTCCTGGGGACGCCTGGGGACCCGCAAAGCCCACAGCCAGCCCAGCTCTCATCAGTGTCCCAGCACCGGCAGGGGATCCCTGGGGTTCCCTGGTGGGGCTGTGCCCCTCCAGCCCCACAGCAGCCCCTTGCCGGGGCCGGGGCTGGCCGTGCAGCTGCTCCCCGAGAGGGCACCGGCCCCTCCTGGAGACCTTGCCGGCCTTGTTTTGGGGTATCCCACTAGAGGGGCTGCCCAGCCCCAGGATGTGCCGCAGCCCCTCAGCTCTGGACCGTCCGGGATGGTTTTGCTGATGTGTCACATTTTCTGCATTTCTTTCCTCATTCCTCCCTCCCTGGAGCTGTTTCTGGGAATGAGCTCGTCCCCTGCCGGGGCCAAATTTCTTCCCGCCCTGCCCTGCCCTGCCCTGTCCGCTGTCCTGCCTCCCATCCTTCCCAGCGCCCTGCTGCCCATCCTTCCCGTTGTCCTGTCCTGGTGGCCTTTGCACCGTGCCTGGCCTTGTCCCTGCGCTGCAGGGCCCCACGGCAAAGGGCCAAGGCTGAAGCTGGGCTGGAGCAGTGCTGGGGACAGGGACAGGGACAGGGACACTGCCCCGAGAGTGCGTGCGGAGCACACGTGTGTGCACATGAGCACGGGCAGCTGCGGCTCCCGGCAGCGCGGTGTCCGGACCCTGCTGTGCCCCGTGACCCATCCCATGGCCGGCATGGGACAGAAAGCCTGGCCCGGTGCCATGGATCCGCCCGATGCCGTGCCCAGGAGGAGCCGTATCCGTCCTGGTCCCTCAGGAAGGACGGAGGGCGGTGGGAGTGGGAGTGGGACGGCTCCCGCTCGGCCTGAGCGCGGTTCCAGCCCTGGATGGAGCAGCCCAGCCCAGGAACGCACCCCTGCTCAGCCGGAGCTCAGCAAGGAGCCCCTGGGTGCACCCAGGCAGGGCCTTGAAAGGGACGGGGGACTAGGGGGGAAACCCAGCGCCCTACAGAGCTGTGCTCAGCCCGTGTCCCACAGATGCCAAGCATGTGCCGTCCCTGGAGCCGCTGAGAACTGCCAGAGCCAGGATGGAGAGTCGCCGCAGGGACATGGAGCTGCTCAGCAACAGCATGGCCGCGTACGCCCACATCCGAGGTGAGCCAGGACGCGTCTGGGAGGCCACCACGGGCCCCCGGCAGGCGCGGGCAGGTCCCTCACCCCCTCCGTTCCCCCCGCAGCCAACCCCGAGAGCTTCGGGCTCTACTTCGTGCTGGGCGTCTGCTTCGGGCTGGTGCTCACCCTGTGCCTGCTGGTGCTGCGCTTGTCCTGCCGGCCCGCCCCGCGGCCCCCGGCGCGCCCCGGCGACCTCAGCGAGGACGACGAGGACGACGAAGAGGACGAGGACGAAGAGGACACCGTCGACCGCGCGGCGTCTGAGTCGCTGCTGCCGGTGACCGAGATCCCGCTGGAGAGCCACGGCCCCGGGGACGGGGCTCTGGCCGTGAATGTGTTCGCGTCGGCCGAGGAGCTGGAGCGGGCGCAGCGGCTGGAGGAGCGTGAGCGCATCATCCGCGAGATCTGGCGCAACGGGCAGCCCGACATCCTGGGATCCGGCACCATCGGCACCCTGGGCCGCGTCCACTACTACTGAGCCCGGCAGCCGCCCTGGCACGGTGTCTGCTCCCCCACAGCTCACCCCACACCGTGCCAGGAGGGACCAGGGGGACAGCGGGGCTGCTCGCTGCCCCTGAGCTGGTGGAGCTCAGCTTGTGTGGGCACAACGGAGAGCCGGCCGGGGGTCACGGGCACCTCCGGGGCTGGACTCGCCCCCGCCGCTGCGGGACACGATGCACTTTGAGCCACTGGTACGACGGCTGGCAGCAGCCGAGCAGCCCCGGGACACGCGGGGACAGGGACAAGGACAGGACAGCCCTTGCTGCCCGGCTCGGCCGGGATCTGGCGGGGGTTTTACTCCCTGGGGCAGTACGTTCGTGTGAGCCGTGGGCTCCTGCCCCAGAAACATGGTGCTGTTGTACAGAACTAGAGCCCAGCGTGGCGGCTCCGGCGTTTTGGGAGCCCTGGACGCAGGGACGGTCTCGGCCCCTCCCCGAGCCCATCCCCTTCCCGGCCCCACTAAAATTAGCCGGGTCTTTTCCGGCACCGCCCGCTGTGACCCAACGCCCTCCGGCCGGGCCAAGGCGGATGTTCCCGCTGGACATTGGGCCGGCCGCTGCTCCCCAGGGATGCGGCAGCTCCCGCCGGGCTGAGCCGCATCCTGCCCCACTCCCAGCCCGGCCCCGCGGGGGGCCGGGCCCCGCTGCTCCCTCCCCGGCAACTTTATAAAAATAGCTCCTTCCCAGGCTGGCCCCCCCCCCGCCGCCAGCGCCAGCAGGATCCAGATGTTTTCCAGATGTTCTCCAGTGGCTGGAGGCCAGGATGTGCTGGGGCTGGGGCTGGGACTGGAGCTGGCCTGGGAAACTGTGCGGGGGGGGAGGAGAAGGCTGAGGTGGGGGGGGGGGANCTGAGGTGGAGGGGGAGGAGGAGGAGGCGCTGCCCCCACCCTGCCACGGGCCCTGGTTGGGACCCTTGTGCCGTGGTGGGACCCTTTGTGCCCGGCAGGGCCAGCCCAGCCCTTCAGGGGCATGGCAGCCAACAGCGGAGCCCTGAGCAGCCCCCACACAGCACTCTGTACCCAAAATAGTTTATTTTAAACAATTCTATAGGTCCAGGGGCTGTTATATTCACGAAGCAGTGCCTGGCTGTGGAGGGGCAACCGATGGGTGCAGAACCGGGCTGGGGGCAGCGAGGTCGGGGGGCACACGGAACCAGGTGCCACCCCCCTGTCCCTGTCCCCTGCCCCGTGGGCACTGCAGCCCCCCCAGGCTAACAGGGCAGCCCCTTCCTCACTCGCTCGATCTCTGCCTGTGGGGAGAGGCTGTGATCGTTGGGGGGCACAGGGGACCCCAGGACAAGGCACCCCCTGCCAGGGACTCACCTGCAGCGCCTGGCGCTGAGCCCGCTCCTGGCACAGCTCCTGCCGCAGGTCCTGCAGGTCCTGCCTGCAACACGCCAGGCTGGCTCAGCTGGGGCCAGAACAAGCAGAAAATGGCCAGGAGTCACCGGGGACTCCCTGACACCCCCATCCCCACTCACAGGTGCTGGACTCGCATCAGGTCCACAAGGATGTGCAGGGTCCGGACCTCAGCCTTCAGGTCCTCCAGGGCCAGTGAGCGCCCCTCCAGCGCCTCCAGCCCTTCTGTGCCCCATGGCAGGACAGGCACCTGCCCTGTGCTGGGGACAGGGGCACAGAGGGCAGCACGGGGCAGTCCCTGGGGCTGCTCCCCCCCACAGGGACCCCCCGTGCTCCCCAGGGCGATGCTGGGTGGCCGCTGGCCAGGTACTCGTGGCCGTGTGGCTGTGGGGTGGCTCAGCCTGGCTGTGGTAACCGACACCACGTTGAAGCCATTGGCATCTGCCAAAGAGAGAACAGGAATCAGCACCTGGTGCCAGGCAGGGCCCAGCCACCGCTGCAGGCCCCTGCATGGCCCCTGCACCCTACCTGGGTCAGCAGCTGTGCCCCACTCCATATCAGCTGAGGCGCTGGGCTGGGGGTCACTGGGCCTGGGGACAGCAGAGGTGTGAAGTGGCACAGCCAGGGAGCTGCCAGCCCCACGCCAGGGCCAGCCATGAGCATGGTGCTGGCAATGGGACATCACAGTGGCCCTGGACACCTCAGCACAGCCAGGTGTTTCTTACTTGGTGGCCACAACGGGGGCTGGTTTGGTCTTGGCAGGAATGGGGGGAGCAGGAGCCATCCTCTTGGTGAGTGGGAGCTTGGTCGGCTCCATCTTCACTGGTGCTGGGAGCTCTGGGGAGAGGCAGGAGCAGGGCTGGGCTGGGACCGGCGCTGTCAGACCAGAGTGGGACAGGAAGCGCTTCCTGCTCGTGACATGCCCTGGCCCAGGGGGCCTGGCCCAGGCACATCCCTGTCCTTCCCTCTCCTCCAGCCCAGGACTCACCCAGGGGCTCCCTGTCCTTGCCCTCCTTGTCCTTCGCTGTGGTTGCAGCTGCTGGAGAGCAAAGGGGCTCATCAGGTGCTGGGGGTGCCCTTGTTACAGCCCCTCCCAGCCCCTCCCAGCCTCCCCCAGCCCCTCCCAGCCCCTCTCAGCCCCGCTGTGGTCGGTGCTTCCTCTGTGTGTGGTGCAGCAGGCAGCTTCAAAGCTCCCCTGAGCCCCAGCACTGCAGCACGGGCAGGATGTCACTCCACCACCCTGCACGGCACAGCAGCATCCCTGCACCGCTGAACCCTGGGGTCACACCAGGACAAGCTCACTGGCGTGGTGGGATACAGGACACCAGGCCATGGCCATGTGCCCATGAAGCACCCTGTTGTCACGGCAGGCCCCCCTATCCCCATGGCATGCCCCCTGTCACCATGGTGGGCCACACTGTCACTGTGGTGGGCCACGTTGTCCCCATGGTGGCCCAGCAGCCCTGATGTTGCCTGGTCCCTGCTGCTGCCACCAGCACGGCCCTTATGACAGAGGCCTCGCAGGCACCAAAAATGGTGCTGGTATTTCCCACCCTGAGATATGGCTGAAGCCCCAAGGGCTGCGGGGACGAGGACACCCCTATCCAAGGCCCCCGTGCTCCTTCACTCCGGTGGCACAGGGGTGATGGTGCCCAGAAGTGCCCAGCATCCTGCCAGCCCCTCCCTGGCGGTTCTCCTGGACCCCAGGGCACGGCACCGCCCTGGAGCTCTGTGATCACACTCAGGCGCTGCCGCTGGGATCATCCCCGTCCGCGGGACCCTCAGAGCCGCGGCTGCTCCCTCCTACCTGCCGGTGCGGGGCTGCCCCCGAGGCCGAGCGGAGCCGTGCCGTGCCAGGCTTCCCTGGCCCCACACTGTGCACGTGATGCCGGAGGAAATCGGCTCCGCGCTGGGAAGGAAGTTGAAGCAGGGCACACCTCGGTGCTGGTCCACACCGCGGCCCTGTGCCCCACCGGGGACTCTCCGATCCCGCCTCGTCCCCATCCCGGGGCTGCCCGGCCACCCCGGCGGGATACCAAGGCTCTCGGCAGCGGACGGACACCGGGGCCACCCTCACGGGATTCTGTGTGCTGGGACGGCAGCGCCGGTAGAGGCTTTGGGTGAGAGTGGGACTGGAGGGCACGGGCGCTGGGACCGCAGGCACAGCAGAGCCCCGCAGAGCTGTGTCCCCCCTGGCCAGCGCCAGCTTGGAGCGCCCACCCACCTCCTCCGGCCCCGGGCAGGGCTGGGCCGTCTGTGCCACCGCGGGGGCTCGGGGCTGGCACTGGGGCAGTGCTGCGGGTGCGGGGGAGCCGGGGCCGGGACCGCAGCCGGCCTGGGCTGACAGCTCACACTCGGCCGGCTCTCACAGCGGTTCTTGACACCCTCGGCTGGAGGGGAAGTGAAACCCAGACCACAAAGGGGCCAAAACCCACAGATCGCGAGTGCAGGGGTGGTGCGGGCGCGCTGCTGCCCCTTCACAGGGCCTGAAGGGTCCGTGTGACACCAGGGATCCTGGCTGGCGCTGGCCAGTGCCTGGCCAGGAGACAGCGTGGACATTCCTTTAGGCCAAATGCATCTGACCCAGCAATACCCAGGTGGGAGCAGGGAGAGGGGCTGGGAATCAGGAAGGATGGCAGACCCGGAGGCTGCGCTCTCCAGGCGTGGCCGCTCAAGCCAAGGAGCTGGCAACAGCGGGCACCCCTGTCCTCAGGCTGGCTGTGCAGGGAGGCACCAGCCCTTAACCCAGCGCTGTCCCAACAGCTCTTGGCCGACGCTGTCACCCACAGCAGCCAGGAAAGCCGCACTCCAGCAGTGCCCCCGGCCCGTCCGCGGGACAGCAGCGATGGAGCGCAGCTGCTCCGGGCACCAGCGAGGGCTGCAGCTGCCCAGCGCCGGGACAAGCCCCTGTGACCTCCTGGCAAGGATGGAGCTGGTCCTGTGCACGGGTGAACCATCCCTGCTGGCTGGGGAAGGGCCTGTGGCTGTGCCACCACTGTCCCCGGGCAATTGGTGCCAAAACAGGGGCTGAATGATCTAGGAATGCATAAACCCAACAGGGTTTATGCATTCATATCCACTGCTGCTCCACTTGGTCCTTTCAGCCCCATCCCCAGCAACTCAGGACACAAACCAAGCAGAGTTACATCTACGACTTATTTTATTGTATTTTTATTTGCATAAACAAACTTCGGGGCTTTGCTAAACAGGAACTGTTCAAGTCAAAACAAACCAAACTCTAGCTGGTGTGTGGGGAACAGCACAGCAATCCTGGGGACAGGGGGAGCATGGGCACAGCTGTGCCTCCCCGCCCAGGCCCACGACCTGGCAGGGAACCCTCCACAAACTGCTCCAGAAGATTTTTAAAGTAGAAGATAAAAAGAAATGCATCCTATGGGCCGTCCTCAACCAGCTCAGGAGGAATCTGCCTTTTGGTTTTATAAAAAGATTAATAAAAAATATTGAAAAATTTTCATCTCCACTTATATTTTTCCCCAAGAAGAATTTGGAAGTTCCTTAGAAAACTGTGTCACCTTTGAAAGGGGCACTCGGGTCACAACCAGCTGCAGGGGGGAGACACAAATGCTACAAGCAGTTTAGGGTCCAGCACACACCAGGCCTAATACTGAACACAAAGAGTGGTCAGAAATAGGGTTTAATTTTTTTTTTTTTCTCTTTTAAACCATGCTAATTTTGTTAACTTCAAACATAAATGAAAAACAATCATTTTTTAAAGGCCCTAAACTCAACTGTTACATAAAAAAAAGTTAAAAAAAAAAAAGGTCATAGCAGTTTGGTCCCAACAAGTGAACACTTAGATGTTTACTCACATGCTTCATTGTTTTCTTATTTATAAGAACCAAAAATAGTTTCCAAAATTATCTCTGAATTGATGCTACTACATATGTAAAGGCCTAAAAGAAGCAGAATTTAGAAAATTGAATACACAATAGGGGAGGAAAATTTGAGCGGGCGAGTGAACCCCGACTGTCACTGGGTCAAATTATAAAAGAGAAACAAAACGTCAGGACAGGTGGGGTCAGGGGGGCACAAACTAAATCCACATCGTCCTCAAAGCCTTGTTACCAAAAAATAACCGACCATCCATAAGGTCACAGAGAAGGGAAAATCTGGGGTCTCACCCAGTGCTTGACCGTATCCAGTCCAGAAGGGAAGTCTTTGGGAAGAGAAACTCCAGGAGCGGATCCGAGCGTAAATGATGGATCAGTCCCAGTCCGTGCTTGGGGAGGCTGAACTCTGGAAATGCAGTTAAATAACGTCGGGATGGTTTCCGAGCTGCTCTCCAGGGCTCTGCTCAGCACGAAGGGATCACCCTGACAACCCCAGCACCAGCCTGACCCCTCCCCTCCTGCCAGGGCTCCCAGAACGGCGCGGACCCCGCGGCTACTCGGCCGTCGTCTGCAGGGCGTCCTTTTCCTCCCGGTTTTCCGTTCCGCTTTCGTCGTCTTCGATCTCTCCCTCTTCCCCACTGAACTTGTCATGAGCCCACTTGGGGCTGGTGCTGGACTTGCGGAACATGAAGCGGCCTCTGCCCCGGGGGAAGGCGCCACGGCCGCGGCCCCTGTTCACCCACTTGTCCGTGCCCTCGCCCTCGCGGTCGTCGTGCTGCACGGGAAGCCAAGGACAGCAGGTGAGACAGGCTGGCACCGCCCTGCACCGCGCCTCTGCCACCGCCCTGGGGGATCCGCTTAATGGGAACCACTCTACAGGGAGCAGGAACCAGCTCTCTTTAGGCACAAGCCGGCAGCTTCCCGTCAAGTGTCACCCGAAGCCTTACCTGCCGTGTCACTGACAGCGGGTGCTTTCACCTCTGAAGCACCTGAGACCGGACACACCTGGAGCAGGTGGGTGTCTCAGCACCCAGGTACGTACCAAGTAGTATTTCTTGCTCTTAGGCGTGTACTCGGGGTCCCACTCCTCCTCTCTGCTGCGCTTCTGGAAGTCGTTGTTGCCGCCGCTGTTGCTGTTGTTGTTGCCTGAAAAGTTGCCTCTGCCCCATCCTCTCCCTCGAGCTCTGAACTGCTGCAACAGCAACACACAGGAGAAAAATAGAACGGCTGCAGAGGCAGTGTCCTCCCACCCCAGCCAGCTTCCAGAGCTCCCAAGATATCCAACATCCCTTCTCTGACCATCCAAAACACCTTTAAAACCCATCACTAAAGCAAGAGGACAGCTTTAGCGTGGCCACACCCCCTCCTGCACTCGTGGTTTTGAATTTTTAGTTCATTTGATCACACAGCACATCACAGTTCCTGTAAAGCTGATGAAGATCAGGGAGAGGCACTTCAGGGCAACCCCAAGTTCCAGAAGATTTCTCAGCTTCCAAGTGAGACCCCTCTGTACACGGACTGCAAACATGAGCCAGCCAAACCCTAATGGAAGCACAGCGTGTGCCTGTCGCAATGCTCAGCATCACTAATGCACAGAAGCTTCCAGGCTTTGTTCTGCTCCTCCCATATGGAGTTTGCTGCCCACTGTACATCCCCAGCAGCCTAGTTTGTGCCCCAGACTTGAAGTGATTCCCCCAGGGCTCATCACCCTGGGAGCCTCTCCTCCAGGGCAGCTTTAATTGAAGGAGCAGCACACAACAGCCACTTCCTGCCCACTCTGGGAATCAACCCTCAGGGCAGGGGTGGAGAACACTTACAAAGGTTCCTCTCGCTCTTCCTCTCTCATTTGGACCAGTGAACTCCTTAGTCCCAAGCCGGGACTTGTCAAAGCCTGTGGAGCTCTCCTCCCTCTCCTCAGCCTCCTCGGGGTACTCCTCTGCTTTGACTGAATGAGAGGACCACGAGGACGATGAACTGGACCTGGATCTCTCCCGCACCCGTCGGTGTTTCCTGTTTCAGTGATGGGAACGGAGGGGAGGGGGACACAACAGCATGAGGAACCCAGCTGTGACCCATCTGATGCAAAACCACTTCTTTATCACTCTCTTACCAATGCCAAGCTCTCCTTTTCCTACTACAAGAGGAAAAGCCACAGTAAGAGCTCAGGCTCTAACACAGGGCCCAAGATCTCTCCAGAAGGAACTTGTTGCTCCTTCCTAAGGTGTTTACACCATCTGTTCTCAGCTTAGCATGCATCCATGGAGTTTTAGTCATATGGAAAATTAAGCTAATAGAAAAGGATTAAATGAACATCAAAGCCAAGTCATTTTAACATGGCCGCTTCTCTCTTGACGTAACAGAACAAGAAGGAAAAGTGACTCACCCATCCTGACACATGGAGCTTTCCCATCTACCTTTTACAATTATTTAGTGTTTCTGAGAGATACAATGATAGCAAGACGACACGCAGAGGGGTAGCTCAGGCCACTGGAGGAGTTATGTCACAGGTGCACAAGTGGGTGCACAACTGCTGTACACGGTGTCGTCTCCCACCTGAGCAGCAGAGACACGAGAGGCACAAGGAAATGGCTACTGGGTTTCCTACATACTTTTTCTTTGAGCCTTTGTGACTTTTCTCCGTTTTCTCAGTTGATCTTTCCCTTGAGTGACTTGAATCTCTCGAGTCCACCGACTCCCTGGATTTATCACGTTTAAGATCTCTTTCCTTATGTTTTTTACGGCGTTCAATATCAAGGCGCAGATCAACAGGGTCGTCCTTATATTTCCCTTCAGCCTACAAACGCAGGGGAGAGGGAGGGCAGAGTTGAACACAAGGTCTGCAGTGCCCCAGCTCAGCACCATTTACTTTGCTACTGACTGCACAGACTTTTGGAGAACTGGCGTTTAACTGAGCACTAATGAATATTCCACTTTAAGATGTCAAATAATGCACTATTAAAGTAAGTCTGCCTCTGTCAGAATTCAGTTTTCCTACACTTAAAATCACTGCTTTTTAAACTTTTAATCTCCTCTTTAAAGAGCATTAAAATAAACAGTCTGGTAGAGGGGAGGAAGACACGGAAGCTGACACTTATTGTACACCACAGCCAGTGAACAGCTGGGACATTCCATCCAGCTGATTATGGATCACAAGTAGAGTGGGGCAGAACTCTCTGTAGCCCATGGGTGCACCTGAGGTCCTGCTGCCAGTCTCACCTGGGCAGGGGCCAGAGGGATTTTAATCCCCAGCTCTAGAAGTGACACTCTGGGAGAAGCAAAAGCTCTTTGCTGCTTGGAGCTGCCCAAGATCAGTGATGCAAGGGGCAGGAGGAGGCCAGTGAAAGGCAGCATCCAAGGGAGGAGGCCAACATCTCATGGATAAGGAGGCATTACTACATCTGTCAGGAAGATTTACTTAGTGCAGATGCCACCTACAGCTCCTTCCCCTGGGCTGGAGGGCACCGTGTGACAGGTGCCACAAAGCCCCACAGACACATTGTATGTGTCTCCCACAGTCCTGCCAAGTCTGCTAAAAGCAAGCTGGTGTCTCACAGAGCAAAAACCCACCAGCTGCATGAAAAATTAAAACTAAATTTACATTGCTAATTAAAAACAAACACAAAAGACACCTGGTAATGCTTGCTTTGAGCTGTATTTAAATTGCTACTTCAAGAAGGGATTAGGAGTTTCTCTGGGAAAGGAGCAGTTGTTTTCCCTGCACCTCCTTTGAGCCCTGTGGCACCTGGGTGAGATTCTGCTGCCTGCCCAAGGTGACAGTGGCTGTGGTTTGACAAACAGGTAACTGGGCAGCAGGAGGGCTGCAGGAAGCCTTACACCATGTTGGTACCAACACTCAGCCTCAGCCATTGCTACTGCATTTACACAACACTCATCCTGGGAACTGTACAACTTGATATGCAACATACATCAAATTAATCGTCTTCAATTAAATACAAAAGGATTAGTAATTCTCTAGCTGTTAAATTTTTTACTTACATGAGTTTCTAACCACTTTTTTGTTTAAATAAATATGTCAAATAACGCAGGAGTGAGAGCAGGCATTTTGTTTTGGTATTTTGCTCTTCTACTTTCCCCAGGCAAAGAGCTTTAATTTCTACTCTGAGAATAAAACTGCTCCCAACACGATGGATGACAGATAAGTGACAAAATCGGCAGCAGCTCCCTTATGTGGCACAGCAAACACCTATTTGGGTTTGGGAGGGCACGTCTGTTTCACGGAAGGCTGGCGAGCTGTTTGGAAACCACGTTTATAACACACTCTGCCAAGCTGATGCTCAGAGTTCAGGCCCATCAAATCCATCTCACCATCGTCCATGTCAAGCCACAAGTGTGTTTGGAAAAAATCGAAAACAAATATGAAACAAGTAAGGTTTCAGCAGGACTGGTTAAAATCTCTTCAATGTAAATATGTATGAAGGTGAATAAACAAAGGTTAAAATCTCAAACATTTTACGTTAAGCCTTTTTTATGATTGTTTACAGTGACTGCAATGGCTTAACATTCATCTACTCAGCAAAGCTAAAACACTCAATCCCAAATGCTCTGGATCTAAAACAAGTGCTGAATGTTAAAAGTAACAGCAATCAACAGAAATGGCACAGTCAGTTGTTAGAACAAAATTTATCATCTGCTTAATAGTGTATCTGCTTTAGCTCAGCATTTAGTTTTACTTTCCTCTTTTTTGACATGCATGTCTTTGAAAACATGGTTGGCAAAATTGCACGTAACAATGGAGTTAATCATACTTACAAGCAGAAAAATATCACAAAAAGTCTCTTCTCTCATCATGGGCACTTGTTCCAAAAATCCTCTCTTTTTTCTCAAGCTCACCTCAATTGACTTTGGGGTCATTTACCATAGTCTAACCACTTCACAAAGGTTGTTGATACATTTTTATTAAAAATTAACCCTTTGTAGTTCATTTTTAGAATTATGCCCATCCTTAAAAGAAAAACACAAACTTAAGTAGAGAGTAATTTAAACAAAAACATCACTGTTAAGTTCATGCCCAATGCACTCATTTTCTTGAATTAAACTAATTCAGAGTAACAGTTCACCTTGAAGCCAGGATCTCTGGAGCTTTTCGATTCCTCTTGAGAGAATCCATGTTTTCTAAAAGTACTGGGAGATATATCTATCCTCCTAAAGAACAGAAAAAATACACAGATATAACCTCACTCATAAGAAGAACCTAAAGATTTTAGATCAAATGTCCTGTAAAGCAAACCAGTATTTCCAAAGGTATTTAAAACACCCCATATTTTTCCTTTTTTTTGTTTTTTTTTTTGGCTGAAGCTAGTTATATACTTGAATTATTCTGGAATTACTCCAAAGTTTAAGAAATGAAATCTGGAATACTTCTGCAACGTTAAGACAGTGTCTAATGGCACCAACCTGTGGATTTCAGGGCTCTTTTTGTTTTTAGCTGCATCTTGTTCCATTCCTTTCTTTAGATATTTGGTAAAGCGTTCATTCAGAGTCATTGCTGAAGACCCAAAGTGATGCTCTGTCACGGATTTGAACAAATAATACCAAAATATTAGTGCCAGTTTTGCAAAAAGACAAAGCCCACCCATCCCAGAGTTTGTTAAAAACCAGGTGCAGGTCAGTGAAACACCATAGGAATGAGCTCTAATGCTGCTGACAAACTGCAGTTGCAATTTTTGGGGTTTCAGTGAAATGAACACAATTTCTTCAAGCTCATCACAAATTCATCAGGACACAAAATTTTAAGTCCCAGACTCTGAATATTTCTCAGGTAAAAGCAAGAACACCTTCTGCCTGCACTGAAGAGTATTTATGTAAATAAAGATGATCGTGATCATGCTGCTGGCTCTCATCTCTGGAATACCTGCTGGAAAACAACTCCAGGCATTTTGAGTGCACAACATTGATTTATCTGGGCAAGGGAGGAGTGAACGTTACCCGAGGACACAGGAACTCCTGACCCACCTCTTACATGATGGACTATAGTCACTATGTGCTGAGCAAACAGTTCAGAAGGGCTTCGCTGCGACTGAGCCGACTGGATGTGGTGGAAAATGGAGCGGAATTCCTGCTCCTTCTTGTTGCTGTGCACGAGATCCCGGCACAGCTTGCGCTCCTGAGCCAATATGCCACTGGGACTGGAAAAAGAAGAGCCCATGAAACAGGAGAATGGGGTGAGGGGAGGTAATTTAAGGTGTTTAATTCTGCAGATGGGAGCTCACTGATGGTTTATGTTTTTATTACGGAGGCCCCGTGAATACTCAAAAGCATGGGCAAGGAGCTCCTTTAAACGTCCCTAAACACACTGCTCCTGGTTACTGTGGTAATTCAGGTCACTGTTCTAATGCTGCATGGAGAACAAGAGTAAAACACATGGCAGAGAATCAAGTGGATTTAAGCAGCACAGTAGCTCCCCTGCACAATGCAGCCTCCCTCAGCCAAAAGCCACTGAGTACCTGAGTCCATCTGGGGCTCTTCCCAGAGCCCGGTGCATCCTAAACTAATCTTACATCCAGTCATAGCAAAGGTTAGGAGGAAGCTAATCTCTAGCTCCCAAAACCACAAACTGTGATGCAATATTGCCTAGCCTTCCTCACACTTGGCAAGCACATGGGGATCTCAGGAACAGAAACAGGAACAAACATCACTGCTGAGAGTGCTCAAAAGCTGGCAGATCCTTACCGTGCAAGATCCTCATCGAAGGAATCCATTCGAATATTGACCTGGGCCTCACGAGTAATGGAGAAGGAGGATTTGCCAGGAGTTAGCCCTTCTACTTTGGTGCCTGGCTTCTCCTTCACCTCAGAAGCCTTCCTTGGTGGAGGGGAAGAGCTTTTTTCCTGGCTTGACTTGTAAGTGGTCACTCTAAAATTCTTTTCAGGTACAAAACCCCTGTGACCAGGTTCAGCTCTCTTGGATCCTGGTCTCTCTTCTTTTTTGGATCTTTCAGAATAGCTTTCCTCCTCCATTTCATCAGGTTTCCTTTGCTTCTCTTTCCCAGGTGGCAGGAACACCACACCTTCCCATTTTCCTGACCTATCCTCTTCTTGATTTTTACTTGAAGTCGCTACAACTTTAGACATAAATTTGGGCTCATCATCAAATTCCGAATCTTTCCGCCCTTTTGCCTTGTCTTTCTTGTCCTGCTCATCTGTTTCATCTTTCCCATAGTGACCTTCCTTGTGGAATTCTGGGACCTTGAGCTTGTCAAAGTCATCCCTGAATTTGTAGCGCTTGGGCGACTGGCTGCCGCGGTATCCCTTCTCCGAGTCAGCTTTCGATCCATACGAGTCAGATTTTGCCTTTCCATCTGTTGATCCCAACTCAGAGAAATTCCCTTTTTCTTTACTTTTTTCTTTCTCAGCATTTGTTACTTTCTGGTCTTTGTCTTTCCCATTCTCAGTCTTCTGCTCTTCCAGGTACCTGATCATAAACAGAAATTACAGGAGGTTTCTTATTAGAGCTCAACAAAGTCAATTCTTCAGTTGAGAGTCAAACTTCAGAACACCAAGCTATGCATGTACTGAAAGCTGCCCCTAAAATAATTAAAATGTCAAGCAGATAACTCAGCCTGAATTCAGACTTTTGTTCTCACTAAATTCAGCAAATGTACAAGGAGATGGATATGCAGAACTGATGAAATGAGGCTCAAGGACAAATCAAACCCAGCTGACCCACAGATGCATTGGAAGGAAAAGAGGAACATCTTACCCACTCCGTTTATTTACTTACAAACCTGGTTCAGGAGAATAACACATCAAACCTTTCAAATTGGGCTGTTCTGCTTTAAACAACACACTGGAAATAAAAGCCTCAAAAGCTACTTCAAATTTGGGATGCAAGTTTCATAGGTAAGCTAAATATTTCATGACAGACTGCAAACACAAATAAAAGCAAACAGGTTAACAGAGAAGAATATGCTGCTGGGAGAGATAAAACACTTCTGGTGATAACAATTCAGCTGGTTTATAGCATCTGAACGGTTTTAAAGCATTCACAAATCAAAACCCTGGCTCTGTGGGACAGCAGGAAAGCCCACGGACACCAGCTCAGTGCTTTGGAAAGCCCAAAGTGTAACAGGAGCTTTTTCCCTTTTTAAATTTCAGACAACCTTCATATAGAATCAGATCAAACCATCTTTAAAAACAATACGGATCTGAAAGCACTTGTGAATGGTGCTGTATCTTTTAAAACACAGTGACACCTTTGGGCACAATCTGCAGTGAACCAATCAAAAGAATGATGGAAGCAGATGCCTTCTGCATGGAAGGTTGTCTTCATTTTAGAAATGTATTTGGTACTTTAGTTTCTCATCCTACCCACACACACAGGCAAAAGCACTGCAGCTGCACCTGCCTCGGGCTGCTTGCAGCAGGATATGCAGTAGGATTTAATTAATTTCTTCTAATTTACACTACCTAACAATTCCAGAAGGCAACACTAGAAGTGTCTATAACCAACATGTACATAACTGGGAATGTGAGCTTCCAGCTGCCAAGAAACCTCCTTGGGCAATCTTCACTTCAAGTGTTCATGGGCTGTGAATATTTTTGCAGGGAATATAAACAATCTTTAGAACTATCCAAGTTGGAAAACCACATCCAACTTCCAACAACTCTGAGCTGTGTTTTTTCCACAATTCAGAGAGGACCAGGCCCAGAGCTGGCAGTGTGCTGGCACAGCTTCCCAGCTGGAGCCTGCCCTAGCCCCTCGCCCTGCTCACGAGGAGCATCCACATGTGCAGCTGGCTCCCCAGAAGTCACCCAAAAAAACAACCCAGCACCACAAAACGCATCACTTGCCTCTTGGAGAAGGCTCCTCCCCCGGGAGCTGTGCCCTCCTCCTTCGGGGCGGCACCATACAGCGAACTGACGGGTGTGGGGCTTTTGCACACCGGGCTCTTTCTGGCGGGGCTCATTCCTGCCGAGCCGTGCTCGAAGGGGCTCTGGTGGGAGCCCCCCTGGAAGGAGGTGGAGCCGCTCTGGGCGGCGGAGCCCATCGGGGAGGGGCTGGAGCGCGGCGGGCTCGGCTTCTGCACGGGGCTGGGCCGGGGCGAGCGCCGCCGCACCACCACCGACTGCAGCGGGCTCTTGAGGGCAGGGCTGCGCTCGCGGGGGCTCAGCTCCGACACCGACCCTCTGGACGTGGAGCCCGTGCCATAGCTGCTCACATCTTGCCACGGTTTTGAGCCCTCAGATGCCTTGGCGTCTTGAGCCCCCGCTCCTGAAAACGGCTGCTCCTTAGACTCGTCTCCTTGGTTATCCCCCGCAGCCTGGGACGCCCGGGCATCCTTGGAGGATGATTTCTTCTCCTTTCCAGATTTCCGCTTGGAAGACTCCACCCGACTGTGATTTGAGGACGAGCGGGAGGAGGAAGACCTCCTCGACCGGTCGGAAGATGACTTATCAGAATTCCTGGAATGACTTCTGGACCGTGGGGATGGAGACCTTCTCTTGGGCGAGCGGGAGCGCGACCTCCCCCGGCGAGGGCTGTAGGCCTGGCGGTAGTTTTGCCAGTTGGACCTGTAATTCCCGTATCCTCCTCGGTTGTACTGGCCCCAGGGATAAAACCCTCGGTTTCGGCCACGGAAATAATACGGTCTGCGGTACCCTCTGTTATGGCCTCTGAAATCACGGTTCTGATAGACCCTCGGATGGTTCCTCTCTCTGTTGTGAGATGGAGAATAGGATCTTGAACGAGACCTAGAACTGATTTAAAAAAAAAAAAAAAATTACACAAATATTTTGTGTTATAGTTTCTTTTTAGAATTCTTTTTAGAGTTTGTTCGTCTGCCACAACTTTTTATTTGAAGACTTATCTTAAAAAGGCTTGGAAAAACTAATTTCTAAGCTTTGAAAAGAAATTCCTTTGGTTTACTCTTATCTGACTGAGGTATTACACTTTGCTGTGAATAAATTGCAGCGGAAATAACTTGTACCTATGATAGTGTCAAATATTTGATTTCAGGATTATTGCAAAGATCATGATAAGCACATATTGTTCTCTGTTATGCAGGGGTGAAAATGGCTGCTATCCATCTTCAGAAAAAGTGACAGATCTCAAGCATCCAGCCCTTAACAGCTCAAGGTCACAGTTACACCTCACCCACAAAGAAGTATTTTTTATGCAAAACATGCAACTGTTATTGGAACAGACCCCAAATCTCCCTCTCTTGTCTCAACACCAGGTGCACTTTAAAATTCTGATACTCCAGATGAAACCTCCCTTCTTTGTCAGGCAAGCTCAATAAATGGCTACACCGCAACAGCAGCAGGGCAGCAGTGGGGTGAAGGGCACGCTGCCCTACGGGTTTGAGCTCCCAAAGGTGCATCCCGTGGCACCACCCCGTGGCACCCACAATCCCGTGGTACAATTCCATGGCACGATCCCGTGGCACCATCAATCCCGTGGTACCATCCCGTGGCACCATCCC
>VXBQ01006912.1:279-15229 GCA_013400175.1 Phainopepla nitens | reverse complement strand
GCACCATTCCATGGCACCCACAATCCCAAGGCACAATCCCATGGCACCGTCCCGTGGCACAATCCCGTGGCACCATTCCATGGCACCCACAATCCCGTGGCACAATCCCGTGGCACAGTCCCGTGGCACCGTCACGTGGCACCGTCCCGTGGCACAGTCCCACGGCGCTCCGGGCAGGGACAGCGCCGGGACGCCTCCGCCGGGCGCCGCCAGGTGCCGCTGTGGACGCCCCTGCCCGCACCCACAAAACCCGAGCCCGGGAAGGCTCAAACCCTGGAAAAACGCAGATTCCAGCGGGCTGATTCTCCCAACAGCCTCTCCCCTTACATTGCTGCGGTTGTGCAACAGTTTAAAGGTCCCAGTGTAGCTCAGATGCCAGAGCTACAGGAAGGACTGGCCAAACTAGGAAGTTGAAACAGAAAGGAGATTTTTCCGAATGGAATTTTAGTAAATAACATTAATTGGAACAGTTTTCACAGCATTCTGAGCTCTGGTTCAGTCTGACACACACATTGGTCGTACTCCAATGAACATGAACTTCCTCACAGAGATCTCAGTGCTGCTTCTCACCTCTCACATCCCAAACCCCCAGAACCAAGGGAGAACAAGCTGCTGTTGGAATTCCTACATGGTTATTAGCACGTATGTGCAGTCAGAGATGAACTTTAGTTCTTGTTGTCATTTCTTCCTCCTACCAAACAGGTCACAGTTTAGCAGGAAACTTTTATTCATACTCCAATCACTGCTAGCAAACAGTTTAATGACCATTCTAACAGATTTTTCAATCCTTCAAACAATCAAAAAACTTATCTGAGACACTTCTTCATTCAAAAAGCAGCGACCAGAAGGAAAAGCAGAGAGGCAGGAGACAAGGACCAGTTATAACAAGCTCTAGTCCAAGGCATGAGGAACACAGAGGCTCAATTTTCAGACAACTGCTGCATCTGTGATTAATTATCAGCAAGGACCTGTCGTACAATGCTTCCAAAATCTGTTCTAGTGCTTTAGAGCAGCTGCAGCAGGAAGATTTCACTCCAAAAGTTGCAGAGACTATTTACCAGAAATATTTTTAGAAAAATACAGTAAAAGTTATGCAGTAAAAGAAACACCAAAAGTGATAATTCCCCAATCCTGCCAGGCCCCAGAACTGCTGGCACGGCACTGCTGCAGGGCTAAATCCCCAGCACTTACAAGAAGTGAGAAATAAAGTCATAAAGAAAGCAGAAGATATTAGGCAGACTCCAACACAGCACTGTACCTTAGAAGAACCAGCAAACCTACCAAAAGAAGAATAAAACAATTTGTGGTGCATCCTGAAGTACACAGCAAGGGCCTTTCATGCTGAGATCCCACCAGACCTACCTTGGAGCACATCCCAAGGCCAGGCAGCGGGGCTGGACCGGGCTGACCCCCTCCATTCAGACTCTTTTTGGTTTTTTGTTTTTTTTTTTAAAAAAGGAATTATTTATAAAGCAAAAGTAGCTTCAGCAGCAACACAGAGGAAACACTCATGTTTGCACAGGGTGCCTTTTTCTCAACTGCCAAAGCTCCTTCACAGCTAGGAGATATTCCCAAATGAGCACAGATCTTCCAGCATTTCAGCTTCCTTCTGCAAAGGGCTTGGCTGGACTCAAGTCTCCGCCTCTAATTTGGTTTTGTCATGTCCTTCTTTTTCCAACTGTACACTCATTAGAGCTTCTGTATTTTTAAATTCTGTAACTGGTGACACTTGCATGTGTTTACAACCTGGTGGTTTTCAGAATATCTGGTATTCATATGAGTGAAAAGGCAGGAGAACACCATTACACTCCATCCAACTGGAATGGCTTTGCCAGATGCAGAATGCTTAGCCAAGAGAAAAAGAAAAAACCAACATCCAGGGAAGACAGAAGCCTGCAACTGGCCTGACTGGGAGCAATTCAGGGAGACAGGAACAACTATTACACACATTAATCATTTCTTAAATTTAACTACAGCAAAATAATCTTTTATTCCCTTTATCCCTCCAGGAGGACCTTCCCTGTTACCTGGCTCCTGCATGCTGAGGGGAAGGGCCAGGGAATATCAAGAATTGTCCCCACCTTTCAAAGCAGTGTCTAAAACTGGTATTAAAACTTGCCTGAATTCACTTCTCAAGAGGGGAAAAGCACACAACATCTGCAAAGACCCCTTGAGTGGGATCCACTACATTAAAGTTCCCTTAAAAAGCCAAAGTCTCAAAAGAAAGATCTTGACTGTGCTGACAACCATCTTACTGTCCTTGTGCATTTGCACAGTGCTGTGGGAACTCCTCCTTAATCTGCCCTGCCAGAGTCCCACTTCCTCCCTACAGCTACAGAACCCCCTGACATGGCTCCTCCTGCCCCTGGGAAGGACAAGGCTGATGCTGCTGCCTGATCCAGATCTCTCTCCAAGCAGGCAGGCGTGACTCCTAATTTATTTATTTATTCACAATTTATTCCCCTAAGTGATTGAAAACACCCAAACAGCCCAAGTCGGCAGGAAACAGCCTGAGACACAGGACTTTATCTGTCCTGGGATCTAATCAAAGGAAAGGAATTAAGTGAGAAAACACCTGCAAAGGAGGAAAAGCCCTGTCCCACCCCCTGGCTGCCCACACTCACCTCAGTCTGCGCTTCCTGGACCGTGAGATGGAGCGGGAACGGGAGCGGGATTTGGAGAAGGAGCGGGAGCGGGAGCGCGACCCAGACCTCGAGCGGGAGGAACGGGATCCTGACTTGGATTTGTTAGTTTTAGACATCTTTGCAAGCACCTGTCAGTGCACCTGAGGGAAAGAGGGAAATACAAGTATTTGAGAAATGAAGCGTGTGGGTGATAGGAGGACAGGCAGCACCTGGCAAGCTGACAGACTCCAGGGACGTGGAGCTTGATAAGGCTGGAAATAGGAATGTTTGAAGTGCCTGCTAGGAACAGATGAATGGTGCTGGGCTCAGAATAGAAGGTTTATTTCAGTCTAAAGAGGAAAACTGCAAAAAGAATAAAAGGCTCTAAACCCAGAGTAATCACAAATGAGACTGGGACAGTTGAAAGCACCAAGTTAATGCAAACCTGGGAAGAGGCAGGGCCACGCTGCTGGCTGAGGCAAGGACACCTCTAGAGGCAAACTAGCCCGTGGAAGTGAAAATTCCATGTAACTGCAGCCATATCCCTGTCTGTGCAGCCAGCTGCCACTGCTTTAAAGGACAGGGAAGAAATGAAAAAGCTTATTATCGAAAAACCCACCCCATAAACTTTTATCTAAACTTTCAGAGGCAATCAAAAAAGAGTTGATACTCCATGACACAGGAATGTGACCCTATTTGCACAGCTCTGCTCAGGTTCAATCCTGTCCTCTCTGCTTGTGCAGTTCCTGCAGTTGCTGTGATCAGTCATCAGTGTGGATCACCCAGCCAGGAGTTCTATTGCAGCCAAAATAAATCAGATGTCCTTCCAAATATTCAGAGACAGAAGAGATTACACTGTAGCACTAAATGACTCAAAATAGCCATAATTATGAATTACCTGGGCTATTTTCAGGCATGTATCCAGGTAAAGATTAGAAAGCCCCTTAGAAGATGATTCAGGGAATAGTCTGACCACACAAATCTTTCAATTACACCCTCCCTGATCTGTTCTCCTTTACCAATGAGCAAAATTTGCATTAATTCGCATATCCAATAAGTTATCAACAAACTTCCTACCTAAAATGACTAATGAAAAAGAGCCAGAAATAAAAAGGAACTATGTTAGTACAAACTGCATCTTTTTTTTAATCCACTAAGTAAAAATAGAGACATTCAGGTACATAAACACAATTGATCAAGTGCGGCTGCTGCTGTTATATCCATTTTAAGGAAATTCCAGAGGACTGACTTGCAATGCTTTCACTTCCAGTGGCTCTCCAAAATTACATATATGGTTACCAAAGGCTTCAACTTCTGCTAGGGCACTTCCAGGAAAAACACAATGCCCAGCACAGGAGCAACTGCTGGGAGAGTGGGTGGTGGTTCATCACCAGAGCTGGGACTTTCTAGAAATGGGAAGTTGGCTGTTATTTTAAAAAATCATGTTATGTGCTCCTGATCGGAAGGTTAACTATACTAAAGATGTTAGATCAATTCAACTGAAATATTTGAATATATTCCACACCAGAAAGTATGCAGAAAAAAATAATAAAATTAATGTTCCTGGTCTATTAGGAAACAATAGATGTTGTTTTATTCCCTGTAGCCCCAGGGACGAAAATCAAAAGATACTGCCACTGAGAACCAAAGTTCGTTCTTGTGCTAAAGATGTTTGCAGGGAAAGAATGTGTGAAAGGATAATTTTTAAGTGTTTCCTTTTAATTCACTGAATATGTCTGTTGAACCACTTCCTGCAACACTTCCTACTCTGTTGCCCACAACAATCCAACGCTGAGCATGGAAACCAAAACATGGAAGAGGAGAAAGAAATGGTAACAGGAACTACTGCAAGATACAGAACATGTGGCATCAACTCTCAGGAAATCCCAAGAAACAGAAATCCCAAAATAGATTTTAAAAATACCCCTTTGATCTGTTTAATAGTTTTTGCCTTTCACTTTGATCTACAGCACTTCCCAGCCAAACCACCCTGGTGTGTGCAACGTGTGCCAAACACTGAGGTCCTGGATTCCTTATCTCTGCCAGCATTCTAAAGTTGATTCATTCCTAACATATGAAGTAACTCCTACTAAGATAGAAACTGAGTTGCTATGCTCTATCAGCACTCAAAAGGTTAAACAAACTGCACATTAGAGTCACGTCAGCTCTCCTGAGTTAACTGCAGCTGTAAACTTACTGTGATACACATTTAGTTTTAAAAATGACTGACTCAGATAAAAAACGTTCAGCAAAATACCCTGCTCTGAAAACATCTCTTCTTACAAAAAAAATTTTATATTTTTTAAATAAGTAAGTGAAGCAAAGGCAAACTCTGAGAACAGCAGTGGCTGCTCACCTCCCATTCCTGTTCCTCCCCTGCCCATGGAGCTGTGCCCAGGGCACACAGCTCCTGGAGAGGCTGTGTCTGGCCCCGAGCAGGGACTGCAAGCAGAAGCATTTGCACAGTGCTGTGGGGACTCCTCCTTAATCTGCCCTGCCAGAGTCCCACTTCCTCCCTACAGCTACAGAACCCACACTGGCTCCTCCTGCCCCTGGGAAGGGACAAGGCTGATGCTGCTGCCTGAAGCGTGACTACACACATCTGGAGGGCATGTCCTGCTGGAAGCACTGCCAGGGATTTTTAACTTTTGTTTTTTGGTTTGTTTCTTCTGCAGGCCCAGTTCTAAGCTGTCCAGCAGATCTTCCCAAGGAGTGTAGTCTCCTATCCAAAGAACATCCCCTGTTTTTGGACATGATTTGTGTTTAGATGTTCTGGTAGGGCATCACCCCCTGGGGAACAGACACCTGACAGCTTGCTCATCTGTCTTTTATAAAACCACACTGTACAGAGCAAACTTTGCCCTCTCCCTGCCCAAATCCTCAGGGCAATCCAGCAGACCACTGATGGAAACAATAGAGGAGCAAATGTTCCCACTAAAGCACCACGATGGACTTTGCCCCGAAGGCAGACTATTGTCAGGAAACAGTGGCAGCAAAGTTAATGTTTTACCTCCTGACAGAAGCCAAGAGAAGCACAGCTCGGTTCCACTCCACAATGAAAAAAGATCACCACTGAGAGTCTCTCACAGCTTCCATGAGCTTCCACAGCTTTGGAATTTAAATGTTCACAATAGTTAAGGAAAACTTTTAAGGCCGCTGACTGAAATCACTGAAATGCTCAAGGAAAGAACAAAAGCTAGAGGAGGGCACATGGCACAACATGGGATTTAACACTTAGATAGTGTGATGTTTAATAATCTGGCCAGTTAAAATCACCAGGGCATAAATCCAAAGATAGTCAACATAGCATTAAACAAACAAAAGTAGGTACTACTTCTTCCAGGACATCTAGGATTTTTTCACCAAATTGTTCTACTTTACCCTTATATTTTGCAGTTACTTGGAAAGATAAGCCCAAACATTCCATGACACAAGGCTGATTTTTTTCTTCTAAACCTGCTCCATATTTTTTGCACAGCAACATTATCAATGAAAGCAGAATTTTACCATCAGTCTCACTTGAAGCACACCCAGAAGAGAAGGGATATAAGAAAGCCTACTACAAATCCCAAGACAGGCAGTTTTACCTCTTGTGAATATTTTATTTGCTGTGCCTACCTGCTCGAGCAGGCTCACACCTTGCACCCTTCTATCAGATTTCACCGTCTCAGCTTTGTCAATTATGAAATCAGGAAGAAAACCTGAAATGAGAAGAAAATAACACCTTTGTACATGCGTTGCTGTACTGCCTCCAGAGGTGAACTGGCTGCCCTAAGCTCCTGCTGCACCCAAAAGGTTCATCAGATCCCCAGTGTTTCAAAGAGCACACACACCACAGCTGACCAGGAATTTTTTTCATGGACTTTTATGGCAAATGTAGGCTTTAAAATGATCATTCATGCTTTCAAAATTTTAAGTCTTCTTCCTTCCTTGCTCCACCTCCCGTGCCCCATCCCACCTGCTGTGACACACATCTGTCAGTGCACCTGTACAGCCGTGCTGGAGTCATTTCTCTCAGCCCATTTAAATGGTCTTACTGGGCTCAGGACTAAGGATTTTCCCATATTGTTAAAGGAATCCACAAGCCAACAGAAACAATTCTTTTCCTGACAATTCATCCATCAGCATATCGCCGTCATCCAAGGGAGCCACCAGTCCACTGGGAGCTTTTCTGACAGGTCTACAGTTACATTTCAGAATCCTTCCATGCACTGCTGGAGGGGTGGAGGTTTTAGAAGAGAAAACAACAGTAAACACAACCTCAGAAATTACTCCATGTTATTAAACCTCTGATCTAACAGCAAGAATGTCACTTACTCTGTGTTCAGCCATAAAATAGACTTGTTTAAAGCTATTAATTTCTTGTCCTTACTTTATTGAAAAAGCACAGTTTTCCAGCAGCCTTGAAACCTTTCTCTGAACTGGTGATTAAATCCTGTTCTCAACCAAGAGGAAAGATGGTGTTGCAAAATTCAGTGATTTTTAAATCCTGCTTACCAATCTTGGGGAAAAGCCACAAAGAACAACATGCCACAGATCTTTATTATTTTACTGTTGTCTTGTCCATCAGTCTAAATGTCCATAAAAAGAAATCCCAACTTATATCTTACAAACACCTTTGAGTTTCAGCCTTTCACAGTGGCAGAAAGAGTTTGCCATACCCATTATTTCTTGCTTTGTGACAGAACACTTGGGCTTTTGGGGTTTTTTTGCCTGTTATCACCAAGTTTTGCTAGAATCCCACACACACAGGTGTCATCCAGCAAAACCTGGATTCTCCTTTGGAGAAAAATACTATTCTTGTGTTTAGATCACTACTACAGAAAAAGGAACCAAGTCAACAAACAACAGGCAGGAGTAGCAAAGCTTTCCTCCAGATACCAAAAGGAAATTGGGAAACGTGCTCAATGCTCTCTGCTGAAGTGGAAATCACAGTCCAGGAGTTTCTTATTCCAGAACATTGTAAAGAACATTTCCATGTGCCAAGTCATGGGTCAAATTAATAACCCTGCTGGTTGTCAAAAAGCCTTTTTCCAGGAATTTGTTCCCTGTTTCCACGTGGCCTGTATTACTTTGTGACTCTTTCCATGTTCCACTCCTTTGTTCGAGGTCGTTCAGGCAGCATGTGTTGGGATTTCAGCCCCAGCCCTTCCCCAGCTGCTGCAGAAGAGCCCTGCCCAGAGCAGCCAGCTGGCACAAGCTCCAGCTGAGCCCCAGGTGTCAGTGAGGATCCTGCACACGGAGCCCCACATTTGGCCAGGCTGGAGAAGGAAACACAGCACAAACCTCCCTGCCAAGGCAGCTGTTTGTGTTCTTATCTGAGCATAAACCTCAGAACACCTGGAAACAAGTGATATGGCTCCTGTACATGCCTCAGACACAAGCACAGTGTGCTGAAATTCCTCACAGTGGTTTTCACTTATCACATGGTGTTTGCAAACACTCAGCTCATAAAGATTAAATGTTTTGTAAATGCATTTGTAGAAAGCTCTCCAGAAGTGCGTAGGAAAACAAAACAAAAACTTGCTTTTTACTGGCCAGCATTTGAGCGAAGCTGTTGTGCTTTATTTTGCTGTGAGACCCAAAGCAAATGAGGTGGCACCTCATTAGAGAGCACATTTCTGCCCAAGCCTCTTGGCATCCATTTGGTGTCACCAGCACAGACATTCAGCTCGGGAGGAACAGCTGAACTGCTCCTTCATTTGCTCAACACCCTTCATTATCAGGGAAGAAAAGAAATTAATTCTCCTTCTGCCAGCTCTACAATTCCTAATCCCAAGTCCCAAAACCCAAACAAGATTAGTTCATTCTGAAAAAAAAGGAATAATCCCACAAAACACCTTACAAAGTGTGCTCTTTATGAGGCAACAACAATCACTGCAAAAATAAACTTATAAAGAGTTGCAGCTCTCTCCACCTCCCTGAAGGGCAGCAGCAAGTGCAGACTCATCCTTGTTAGCTCAGAACTCAACTCTTAACACCTCATTTTCTACTGGATTCTTCCTTTTCAAGCTAATTTTTGGTGCAAGACCAAACCCTAAGTATGTTCTTGATATCAACAGAACACTTGAGGGGAAGGAAAGAGCCGCCTGCACATTTCCTATAGCCAGCCAGGGAGGAGCAAATTAAAATGTTAATTCTAATCAAATTTCATTGGGGGATCAAAAAGCAGAATGACTCCTCTTCCCAGATCCAATGCCAGTGTGTTTTCAGAAGATTTATGACATACATTAACTAAAGCTACAACTACACCTACCAACCTCCTCGGCAAAAAATGTCCCAGACAACACTGCTAAAAAAAAATGTTCAAAAACCCAACCAAAAAACAGAGTGTTCTACTCTAACATGTGCTAAACACACTTGGGGGAAGACATCCAGAATTATTCTGCCACAGCAAGAGAAACACAAATTTGTCAGCAGCAGTTTCAATTTCTCTCTAGTCTATATGCTTTCAAAATTAAGATTTTCCTTCAAGCACATTTGGGTTTTCACACCATTAAACTAATCCCTAAAGAAGTTTAACCCTGAGCTCCAGCCCTGGCTTCAGATAATTAGAAGCAGGTTCTATGGAATGGTTGGAAGAGTATTTACAGGTTCTTCTGGAAAGGACTGATTCTGCAGATTGTAGTGCTGAACAATCCCTTTCCAAATAATTTGACCAGCTACAAACCCCAGTCAGTGACTTTTCTGAAACTGGCTACTTGAGAGACACTATTTTACAAATGTTTGAGTTTAAAAAGTCATATGTTGCTATTCAGACAGTTTAGTGACAGGGAGCTCAAGGAAACAATCCAAGAAAAAGCTGATTAGAAATCTGGGTGGTTTTGTTACAGAAGTTGGGCGGCTGGAATGTCTGTTAAACACAGACAAAAACATCCATAATTAAAAAAAAAAAAGGAAAAACCTATTTCATCAGCTTTTCCCTTCCAAATTTATACAGCTTGGGGAAAGCAGAAAGATCAGGTCTTTGCCCAGACTGATGGCTTTCTCACAGCACAGCCCTACTGAGCAGAAGTGACACTCTGACACCACTGCTGAGGGGCTGGGAACCCCTGCCTGGAGTTTGGGAACCCCCACAAGAAGCAAGAAATGGTCCAATTTACTTTCCTTAAGCAAACTATTCACAAATCAGCTAACTCAAAGAATTCCAACTTGTGTGTGAGTGAAGTTCTCAGCAAAAGGAAGATGAACTGCATCCTTGAGGACATTTCCATCCTCTCAGGTGTCTGCCAGCTGGAGCCCAGCAGCCTCCATGCACGCTTATAAACGTGGAAGTTCTGCTTCCAAATAAACAGCAAGTCACAGAAAAACTGACTGGGGGCTCTCTGGAATTTCTTCTGCAAAACACAGTACAGTTACAGCCAAAACAGAATCTCCTGAGGGATTACAACCCTCCACACGTTTAACCCATGAAAATACAAACTCCAGCAAATTTCATTTATAAGCTGAAAAAAAGCAAAACTATGCACATATTCTCAAGCCAGCACTTCATTTATCTCTACCTTAACTGGAATCCCACCACCTCAGGGGAAAACAAGGAAAAGGATTTCCATGACCTGATATAACATTTAAAGTTCTCTAATTTATTTTTTTTTTAATTGTGGCATTATTGCAAGGACAAGGCACCAAACCAGGCCATCCCTACACTCTGCCAGACCTCAAAACAGAGGGAAATGCCTGTCCACAGGAATCCTGTCCATATGGAATAAGCTTATTTGAACAATTTTCCTTGCTGTGTTCACGTACCTTGTACAAGTGTCCCATCAAATCTGGTTCTAAACACTGCTTCTTTAGAAGTGTCTGACCTAAGTAAAAAAGGGAAAATCAAGTTTAAACCAAACCAGACACTGGCAAATCCTCTTCTTATTTTAGCAGTACGAGAAAGGATTCTTATTTAAGCCATTCATCCCACCATTTCCCAGTAAAAAAAGGCCCCCAAAATAACCTCATCTCATCAGACAGAGCATACACAGGTCTTAACTCAGGAAACCAAGCTCACCCACAGCCCCACGGGAGCAATTGCTGTAATTATTTCAGGTGTAAATTACCATGTACACAATGCCCCTAGTATCACATGTCCAGCCCCTGTTAATGCACAGGTTAGTTAACATCATTAATGCCCCTGGAGGACTGAATTCCAGGCTGACACCCCACAGTGCCCCATCACCTTCAGCGCTCCCAGAGGGCTCCCTGCCCCACCTTCCTCTGCCTCTTGCACTCAGACAAAGGTAGGAGTGAGCCCAGGCAGCAGCAGGAGCAGTGCCCAGCCCAGGCAGCTCCTCAGCCTGAGGTGCCAGCAGGGGCTCGTTGGGGTTTGCACACCCACCTCACCCTGTAAATCACGGCAGGCTAAAAACGGCCGGGTGACGAATGTGGAGGTGAATTGTGAGCGAGGCACTCGCTCTGGGGTCGCTGGAGCCATGAGCAGGGCTGTGCACAGGCCTCTCTCTCGGACTCCAGAGAGCCACAAGCTGTGTTCACGTGTGACAGGAGCAAGGGCACGGGCAGAAAACCCCTCCTTGGGTGGGAAACAAGCCCCAGTGCGGCCGGGTGCCATCTCTGGGTGCCCTTAGCTTCACTTATTTTGGTTTTTTATGGCCCAGCAGCTTCCGGTTACCATGGAGTGAGGCAGCTCAAACACCATTCCCAGCTGGCATGAAATGTGATCCCGTGATTTCACTATTCATAGCTCTGACATGATAAAGCTAAATTAAGCAGGAACTCTTCACTTCTCCACGCTCCCAGCAGTGACTCCCCCAGCGCTCAGGCTCTCCTAACACAGTTTCTCTGTGAGGAGGGGAAGGAAGTTTCCTTTGTGGTAGGAGACTCCAGACCCACACACCCAGCCTGTCACCCGGAAACAAAATGGCACCTGCTCCTTCCCAGGCACTGGAACAAAGACCTGATGAGCTGCTAGGGCCAAATTTAACAACCTCCTCATCTTGGGACCCACTAGAGAATCCCACAGAGCAGTTTAAGCCTTGTTCCCAGGCCTGTCCAGCACGGTGTCCAGAACAGGGGCAGCTCAAGGGGCACTGGCACAGCCCCGCTGCCACCAGTAGCTGTCACACAGCCTGGCACCATCATCTGGCACAAGCTCCCCAGGCAGCCAGAACAGCTTCTGCAACACCACCACCACTCCTCTCTCTTCCAGTGCCCGTGGCCTGAACTGTGTGGCTAAATACCCTGAAATTCCTGCCTCACCAAAGAGCTCCCTGTACTGCCACAATTCCGAGGACACCACACGACCCAAACCCCACGTCCCTGCCCTGGCACGTGCAGCCATTAAACACAGCTCAGGATACTGTAAACTTTTCCAGAAATGGAGAAAAAGTTCAAGGGCTCCGTGGCTGCTCAAACAATTAACGAGTTCCAACACGACAAACTGTCGTTTCACAAAGACAAAGCCAAGTGAGCTGAAAAATACTCAAACTTCTGGCAAAACCACTCTATTCCTTCAGGGATACAACTAGGGAACACCACGGCCTTACAACGAAAAGCATCCTCAGGCTTATCCAGTCCAGCTCAGCACTCCCCAGGCCTCCCAAAGCAACATTTCTTTGACAGCAGAGAAAGTGGGAGCAGGTAAACCAAATTTAGACTGCTGATGTGCATGGATTGTCACTTACTCTATATGCTGGTGTTTTATAAACGTAATATTTTTGTTTTCTAATAGCAACACCCACCTCAGAAAGTGTTCAGCAGCTTTCCTGCAGCCTCAAACCCCTCACTGTGAGCCCACAGGCCTGGCCTGACCCAAATGACTGTTTTCTTTAATACTTTACACACTTCCTGACTTGAATGAGCTAGAGAAAGCAGCAGACAGCTAAATTACATCACCATAACCCCATCAGCAAAATACCCATTTCATTCACAGTACACATGACAAAGGTCAGGGCACGTGGCTGGTCCAGAGCCCTGGTGTCCAGGGAAGCCTCTTCCCAGACAGCACTTGCTGAAGCACTGACAGCAGAACTGTTTTCCAGACACACAACTCCCAGAGAGGCAGGGAATTAGGAGGGATGGAAAGGGTCTAACCCAGCAGAGACACAGGCAGGACTCGTGCAGACAAAGGGCACGGGCAGGGATCCATCACTGCTTGCATCTGCTGCTGCCAACAGAGCCTGGGCGAACACGAGGCTGCAGCCAGAGCACCTTGGAAAGGCTCCTCCTTCCCAGGGCCAGGCCATCTCTCCACAGATTCATTCAGGTGGGAAAAGACCTCCAAGATCACCGAGTGCAGGCTGTGCCTGATCCCCGCCGTGTCGCCCAGCGCAGAGCACCGAGTGCCACATCCACGTGTCCTGGGACACCTCTGGGGATGGGGATTCCAAACCTCCCTGGGCAGCCCCTCCCCTCCAGTGCCCAGCCACCCTCTGCACAAACCTGACAGCTAAAAGGGTCCAAAAGAATGTGAACATGAGCTGAGGGGCAGCAAGGCCTCGGCTGCCCTGCAGCCCTCACCCACAGACAGGGCCCCAGCTGGAGGAGAAGGGCTCACAGCCCAGAACTCTGCAGCCCCCTGTGACCACACTGCAGCACTTCCAAATCACACTCACACACGTGGAACTGACACCAAGGCCCAGCCACCAGAGCACTCCCTCAGGAGCAGCATGCCCAGCCTTCAGCTGCCTAAGGACATTGGAGGAAACTGCTCAAATTGAGTTCTTACTTGCCCTCCCTGCTCCTGCTGAAGTAAGGACAATAATTCCTAAAAGAAAGATGCAATTCAGAAATGTGTAGCAGCACCCTAAGAAGTGTTAGACAAAAATCACACGGCCCTAGACCCTCCAAGAGGATCCTGTGACACAAAAACATACATTTACAAACAGCAACCGTCCTGTTCTGTCCTCTCATCTGCTGCGAGATTGTGCAATGCCTAAGAGAGGTCACAAAGCCAGCCATTTCCTCACTCCACGCTGGGCACCTGGCAAGTTCCAGAGCAGGACACAGAGCAACCAGGGAAGGCACTGCTGTGCCCTAACACTTGCTTTCCTGTGCCTACAGCTGACTCCCTCTGAGGGAACCCAAGAGGCAAAGCTTTGAAGCACCTTTTGAGGGAGTGGAGCCAGAGCTGTGACACCCAATCCCTGGGAGCAGCTCTCCCAGCCCAGCACCCACCAAGAGCACAGCAAAGCCCACCCGAAATGTCACACACCAGCAGCACTGACACAGCATCTGCCCTCCCTCCCTCCCCACAAGAGGGAATTCTCAGGAGTCCTTCCAGAGAGTAACTGGAGATTAACTGGAGAGATTTACTCCAGAGGGTAACTGGAGGATTTAAGTGTGCTCTCAAGAAAAGCAGCCTGAAAATGTCCATTTGCAGCAATAAAGGCTCTTCTCTACCACCACCAGCTACAAGACAACCCAGACCATCTTCCAAATGGTTTTAAATTGTTCATTTGGGTCAACAAACCCGTTCAGGAGCCACAGCACCTGGCACATCACTGTACATGTAAAAATCAAGGCGTCCCCACCTCTGACAGGTCCTGAGAGGATGCTGCTGCATACACACCACACACACGTGTTCACCTGCTCCTCCCAGGCAGGGCACAGGGAATGGCTTCACACTGAAAGTGGGTTTAGATGGAAGATGAGGGAGAAATTCCCCCCTGGCACAGGTTACCCAGAGCAGCTGTGGCTGCCCCATCCCTGGATGTGCCCAGGCTGGGACAGGGGAAGGTGTCCCATGGCAGGGAGGGGGACAGGATGAGCTTTGTGGTTCCTTCCTACCCAAATCACCTCATTATTCCAGACTTACCACACAACACCCAGAAACCCAGCCAGGAGGAAATACAAAGACAACCACCTTGGGTAGGCTTTGAAACGCATTTGTAGAAACCTCAAACCCACTCATTTCCCCAAAAACAACACGAAGTAGCAGAAAAAGCCTTGATCGGTCCGAGGAAAATGAAGACTCGGGCTCCACACGTGCGTCTGAGCCACCGCAACGCCTCGTCTGCCACATCGCCCGAAGTTCGGCCAAACCTCCCGTGTAAGCACGGCGCAGAGCAGGCAGCGAGAGAGCACCGATCCTTCCCGCCGCACCGGGGCCGGGCGGCGCTGGGCGGGAGCCGCACACCCGCGGGGCGGGGACGCGGGGTCCCGGCTGCGGCCCCGGCAGCGCCTCCCGAGCCCCGCACACCGGGATGGCAGCTCCGGGACAGACCGACGCGGGGAGCGCGGGGGAACCCAAAGGGCGCGGCGCAGAGGCGCGGGCGGAGGACAGGGATCTCCGGGAACGGGACAGAGGAACGGCGTAGCGAGAGCACCGTGGAACACGAGCGGCTTGGGGAAAGGGCCGGGCAGGCCCAACCGGGCCCGGG
>VXBQ01006903.1:60230-159618 GCA_013400175.1 Phainopepla nitens | reverse complement strand
CCCCGGCCCGCGGGGCCGCTGCCCGCGCTGCTGCAGGGCCTGGGACGCGGGCTGCTTCCCGGCTGGGCACTGCGGGGCGGGAAAGCAAAACTTCGGGAGCGCTCGGCTGCGAAATGCGGGTTGCAGCGCGGTCAGAGCTGACTGAGATTTCTGCGCGGCGCTTGAGTTACAANATTTTATCTGTGAAGAACTCCCGGCATCCTCCGCGGGAAAATGAATCGCCTATAAAAGGGGAGCGTTTTCTGATGCTGGCTGTAAGGGTTTGTGTCACAAACCTTTAATTAGGTCCGATGTGCTGGTGTTTCTCTGGTGATTCACAAAGCAGTGTGGGCAGGAGGAATCTGAAGTTACTGCTTGTCTTGCCACAGTGGGTGTATTTTATAGCTGCTTCCCTGCTAACCAGTTTCTGATTTTTTTTTTTTGGCCTGAAGCATTTTACCTTACTACCCTCACTTGCAGTCTAGCATTCTATAGGACACCTACTGATCACTGAAATTAATGTTTAGCTTGATGAGAAAGCAAGTTGGTTGAGTCTTCAACACTATTTTTAAATATTTCGAGGCAGTAGTTTATTTAGATCTTCTTTTCCCAGTTGTGACGTCTCCTATTTTGAAGGGCACTTATTTGCTTTGCATCATAACTGTTTTATGAGCAATTTCTGTAAATTAAGTTTCATTTACTAGCAGCTACAGCAACTTAAAATGTACTTGGTGAGAAACATGGGGGAAATAATTTCATATAATCTTTTTTCCCTCACTATTTCTTTAACGTATGGGTAATTAATAAGGGATTAAGCTCCATGGCACAATACTATTGTAATATGCAGTATGCACTTCTAATTGTAGAATCATAGAATCATTAAGGTTGGACAAGATCATCAAGTCCAATCTTTGACCAGGTTAACTACACCATAGCACAATTGCTACGTTGAGCGTGTGGCTATCTAGATGCAGCCAACCATGTTTCCTTACTGTCTTTTTAAAATTATTTTGCAGTTCTGATACTGCGTTTTCAATAACATTGAACAGAAAAGATGCTCTCACAGAGGATCAGAAGACCTTAGCTTCATATGGGATTGTTTCTGGTGATTTGATATGCTTGTTACTAGAGGAGCCAGATGGACAACCCTGCCTACCTTCTCCTCCTGCTACTCCTGCCCCACTTCAGAATGGTCATGAGCCATCCACCTTGACCCCCAACAAAAGTCAGGCCAACAGTCCAAAAGAAGAAGGGCAAAATGAGCAATCTAACTGTGAGAAGACTCAGGTGGAAGTTCAGGAGAGTGATGAGAGGGTAAGTACATGAGAATTTTCATGTACAGTACAAGGCAAAAAGGAAGGTAACCTGTTTTGTCAGTTGGTGTACTACATAGGAGTGAATTTCTTGAGAGTATTTGGCTCCTTATACTTGTCTGATATGTATTTAGTTATTTAAATGGAAATTTGTCTCTGTTCATTGTATGTTACTGTGGCACAGAAGCTAATTCAGAGAGCCCAGAGTTACAGGAGTAAATGTTTTTTTTCTGGAACATGCACTTAAGGAAGTAAGGATTATGTTTCTTATTTGCCTCCGTGCTGTCTTCTTGAGGAAGTGATTGTTGATCTGAGCAGATGCAATACACAGAGTCAAAGACAGGCTCTTTTTTTTTACCCCCTTTCCTGACCCTTCCCTTAGGTAAATCTGTTTACAGTTTTCATTTTTTTTTTTTAATGATGTGTCTGTGTCTAGTTTTATCAGTTAATTGCTATGATTTAGAAGAAAGGAAGCTACAATGAAGCCACAGTCCTCCTCAAGTGGCAGCAGATGCACTCCATTGATGATTATTTTTTCTCCCCTGCTGTTAGGCCTGTTGTGTTTGTTGGCAGCCCAAGTTACCATTTTGGTTACTTGCCATGCATATTGGCTAAATTCAAACAAATGGTGATACTGTAGTGATTAAATTATTCCTGTGTATATTGCAAAAATTCTGATGAAGGTTTAATGTATTACGATCACTTTGTCTTCAGTTAGTATGTGCAATAAAATGAAGGATTTGCATTATAAACATTAAAAAATACAAAGGCTACGTATATAATCTCACTCTCCATCTGGAATGCTAGAAAATGGAGGTATAATGAATCTATGCAACTTGTATGGGGAATCAGACTGGAATAAGCAGCTGTATAATGTTGATGTATATAGAGGTGTTCTTTTCTGAACAAATACATGCTTTGCTTTCCCCTGAAGGCAGGATCCAGCCTAGAATTTCCTTCTGGATTAGTCCCAGAAGATGCTGACCTGGAAGAAGGTACAGGTTCCTATCCCTCCGAACCCATGCTGTGCAGCGAAGCTGCTGATGGAGAAATACCCCATTCCTTAGAGATGCTCTACCTTTCTGCTGAGTGTACCAGTGCCACTGATGCCTTGATCGTTCTGGTTCATCTTCTCATGATGGAGACAGGCTATGTACCTCAGGTAGGTAGGTGCAGCACCAAACAAATTTCTGTGTCAGGGTGGAGAAGCTGTGGAATATACAAGCTGCATCGGAGGATCTGCTTCTGCCTTTGTATAAGTCACTTGGCAGCAGGGGCTGCTGAAGGATCAGCTTCTTGAAATTCCCTGGCCAGAAAGTCTTCAGGCTAAAGACTGGAGCAGCTTTTAGGTGTGGAAGAAGAGGCCTGTCCTTGTGTTTCTTCTGTCCTCAGCCTCAGTGGGACCCAGCTGAATGTTCCACTTCTGCCTTATACTGTAGAGCCTTATGCTACGTGAAGATGTGCTCAGATTGCAGCACTTCCCCAAAATGCTGCCTTAAGTGTCGGTGTCATCTCAATGATATCCTGCCAAGTGGTGCTTAATGAGGCCTAGGTCTGCCAAAAAACTGTCTCTTATTCCGTATTCAACTAAGTGTCAAGTTTGGCTTTGGTTTAACTAATCTATAGAGGTATCATACTCAAGCACCTGTGGCAGTACATCTGTACAATGTATGGATTCACTTTTCCCCTTTAAATATGCATTATATGTTTACTAATATGTGGCTGAGCGCAGAGAAAAAGGCTTGGTCTCAGGCAGGTGTTTAAATTCTCGTATTTTTCCTTGCAGTTAGGGTGACTAAGCATATGTGGGTGTCTGGCTGACCAATACCCATTTAATAAATCTGTTAAGTTCATTGCATCCCCATAATTTGAAATATTATGTGAAGAATAGGTTTGCCACTGGGAATAAAGTTTGTTTATCGCAGAGAGCAGGCTTCGAGGTAGGGAAGATGAATACTGTGCAGATTTAAGAGGAAAGAAAGAATCTACTTTTGTTGTGGTTACATTGTATCTGTATCAATGTTGCTGATATTCCATCTTAGGCTTTTCTTGCTGAAATTGAAAGCAAACCTGTTAGTTGACTCAGGTTTTCTAATTAACTTCAAACTATGATTCTTAAAGCCCTGGCAGATACTGTAAGTTCACAGAAAAGGTACAAAAATATTTTTTTTTTGTGCAGCAAATAAATTATGTGCAGGAGTTGTCAGAATGCTGGAATGGATGACAGAATGAAGGATGTGTCTCAAAGAAGTAGGTGTGAGTGCTCACTTAATGTCTTTTTCTATCAGGACAAAAATTACTGAACTTCACTTAGATATGCTGTTAGTTTTGGGGAAAATGTGTAAAATCATACATATAGATAATCACTGTGTTATTAGCACTGACTTAAGAGTTGAATTGCAAGCATAATCCTGCCATTTCCTAACTTCTGATCCTTTTCTCACCCCTCAGCATTGGTACATTGCAAAAGTATGACAGTGTGTTTGTTATCTCTTTACATTTGTAGGGGATAGAAGCCAAGGCAGTCTCTATGCCAGAGAAATGGAGAGGGAATGGTGTTTATAAGCTACAGTACACACATCCCCTTTGTGGAGAAGGTGCTGCTGGTTTGACTTGTGTGCCTCTGGGAGATCTTATTGCTATTAATGGTAAGTCAAGTCTTCATCCTGGATGCATATTCCTAAGTATCCCTAGTGTTTAGGAAGAGAAAACTTAAGTGTGCTTTTGTGTGTTTTGAAGTGCACCTTTATTACTTGAGTTGCTGGGGTGCAGGAGATGCCACTTCCTGATGCTGAATACTCTTGGCATTTCCAGCCTCTGTGTTAACTGTTTCTTTCCCTCTTGTTGCAACAGGTTAATCCTTAGGAGATTCAGCTGGATTTTTTATTGCATTTCTGTCTCATTTCATAGAAACTTTGGTACACATTGCCAGACATGAAGGGATTTGCTTCAGCTACAAAGTTTTGACCTCTTTTACGACTTCCAGACTATGTATTACTTCAGTAATGAAGTGGTCTTTGTTGTGTCTCTGTGTTTTAAATTTTGAAATGTCTTTCTTTCTTATATTTATAGCAACATTAAAAATCAATGAAGAGATTAAAAGTGTTAAGAGAATCCAGCTATTACCATCATCCTTCGTTTGCTTTCAGGACCCAGGTATGCCTGAGCTATGATGTCACAGTAGTAAACTGAAAAGTAAAGAAGGGACACAGTGGGTAAGAATATGCTTTAGTAGAGCACCAAATAGGTACAGAATAGCAATAAATAATAAAAATATGGTTACTGTTTAGGTTAGTCATAACTTTGTGGTAAAAGGAATTCAGAGTGTAGCCATTTCCTCACACTTTGTTGTTAGCACAAATTGTATTTCTTGGATTAACAATGTCAGGAAAGAACCTTGCAGAGCCCCATTTATCCTTTGGCCCATATGCCCGTTATTTATGAGGTCCTGGGCATATGTGTCAGTCTCTGGGATAGCAGTGCTGGGTGATATCCCCTTTCTGCCTCGCAGCTCAGGACTTTGGAGGCTGGTGGTACCTACACTCTTCTTGTGGCACTGTAATTGTTAAATTCTTTTTGTCAGAAAACATGCTGACCACACAGGTTTCTCCAGAGTGCCAAAATTAGAGGGAAAACTAAGGTAAGGGAGGAGAGAAGGGCAGATCCATGTGGATCCTTGTGAGCACAGACCTGGCCGTCCTTATATTCTCTGAAGGATAGGAGTTGCTTTATTGGCAGTCCAGGCTGACTCAGTTTCCTGTGTTCTGTGTAGGCGCTGTTGTAAAAGCCTAATTGAAAGGTTGTAGAAGAACTGAGTGCTGAAATGTGTTCAGTATAACAGTAAAGTCTTCTTGCTCATCTTTCTTCAGAGAACAGAATGGAAAAATACTTCTGTCAGAGAAATGAAGGTTGCAGGCTTTTAGAACATAGATGTATGTTAGGCAGGAGCTTTGAAATCTGACCAAGGAAGCTCTGACAGCTTGAGAGTCAGTTTGTTTCCAGAGAACTCAAGTCTTTCCCTTAACTATGCCTTTTAAGGCTGAAGGGAAAGCTTAGTCCAGTCATGGAACTGGTTTCTAGTTTATCAGTGACTGACTTGTTGCAGGATAATTACACTCAAGCTGCTCCCATCACGATCACAAGCAGATTAAAGTTGTACTAATAGAAAACTGTAATTCTTATATAATTTTTGCGTTATAACCTCTTGGCTTTTTCCCTCTCTTTGACAGAGAAGGTTGCAGGTGTTTACAAAGACCTTCAGAAATTATCCCGTCTCTTTAAAGACCAGCTGGTTTACTCTCTCCTGGCTGCTGCCCGACAAGGTGAGAGAAATTATTTACAATTAGAGATGGTACTTTATTTTTGAGGATGGAGGAAGGGAGTCAATCTGAAGCCTTGAAGTAAGAGTGTTAGAAACAGCTGTTCAGTGATAGGTGTATAAACAGTAAGCATAAAGTAAAATATACATGCTAGAGAAATCATATTAATCTTTGTAACTCAAAAAATGTTAACATAATTCTGGTTTTAATTTTTGATTGCTCTAGGCTCACTTCAGAGATAGAAATGGAGTGGCTGTTTTCCATGCATAATGATGAGGAAATCCTACCGTAGTAATTTTGTAGCAATGGTTCTGTAGTTTTGATGTGTTCCTTTGTCAAAACAGAAAAATTTATTTAGCGTCATGTTTGGAAGTCTGAGCTCAGGAATGATCTTGTTAGGAACTGGTCATTGAGGGCTTGGAAAGGATGGTAGGGAGTAACCCAGGCTGGTGTTTGTGAAGCAGTAGGAAGCCAGGCTTTCTCTGCATAGTTACTGCCATAGAAGGTCTCAGCTTTGTATTCTGAAGACAATGGAATTCCATCTAGACTTCAGTGCATGAAGATTTTATGTGAAGCATGTGCTCTATATTTGTGGTTTTTGCAGGCTCATGAAATTGGGCAGGTCTTTTTTTTCTTTACTTATTCCTTAGCTCTGTAGCCTATAAGCGTAATTTGGTGTGTGGAATGTTTTGTGGGCGTAGTGCTCAGCATAAAGTGTCATTTGCCCTGTTTTGTGCACCTCATAAGTGTAGTTAGAGCTGCAAGAGATCTGTTTTGCAAGGAGTCACATCACAGTAGTTGCTCAGAAGAGTGGTATAACTCAGGCATCAAACGGAGAGGATGTAAGGTGAAGATGATAATGTTCTTTCTTTTAGCGTGTTTAGAGATAAAAGCACTACCTCAATGATGTCAAATTTACTTTATTTTTCCTGAGCTTTCTTTCTCCTTTCTGTAGCTTTGAATTTGCCAGATGTGTTTGGGTTAGTGGTCCTTCCTCTTGAGCTCAAGCTTCGGATTTTCAGACTCCTGGATGTCCGTTCACTCATCTCTCTCTCCGCTGTTTGCCGTGATCTCTACACAGCTTCCAATGACCAGCTTCTCTGGAGGTTTATGTATCTGCGGGATTTCCGAGGTATCCTCGAGGCACATCTTTTCCTAATTACATTCTCATGTTAACAGAGGGATTGGTTCTGACAGGTTTTGATAAGAGGCTCCTCAGGTAACCAGTAATGATACTGAAACACTGTGAGTAGATGCAGTTGTTTGTGATGCTGATCAGTGCAGTTGGTCAGGTGCTGTTCGGGTGGATGCAGAGTTTTCTGCCAAAGAAAATGGGTGGCAATCTTCTGAGCCACTACTGGTGCTCCACATGGTTCTTCCCATTATGTGGTGCAGGCTTTCCTTGTTTGCATCTGTTTCCTTTGCTACCTTGGTGTATTGGCTACTGCAGCTATTAGGAAGTAGAGGGAAGATATATTCCTGCTTCAATTTCTCACAGGAGAGTATAGAAACAAAGGTAATCAAAGGATGTGCTGGCAGAAGGCAAAGGCAGAGACAGTGCTTCTGGGATTTCTCTATTTAATAACATTTGGAGATGATGCTTTACGTGGAATGGGTATGCTAGCAGATTACCTATCAAATGGACCTGGAGCTTTATATTTTTAAGATACATTATCTTTAGAAGAAGATGTATTGACCAAAAGTGTTTCTTGTGTCTTGATTATTCTTTGAATTCTGACAGACTGCAGGTATCTGTGGCACAAAATCTGTTGCTTTTCTTAATTCTCTGCTTCTCTTTGTAGATCCTATTGCAAGGCCTCGTGACACAGACTGGAAAGAAGTAGGTGGCTTTTTAATATAACTTCTCTTGAGATCAGTCTTAGTTTGAGAATTAAATATAGACTTCGTGAGGCAGTAACTTTGAAGTTTAGCTTAAAAACGTGGTGTTCAGTGTACGCATGTTGGTCAGAGTAGTGGAAAGGAGCATCAACAAGTTACATGGTGCATGTGCAAACTGGGGGTTAGAGATCTTCCAAGGGTGCTGTGCCTGGTCTTTGGCAGGCAGGGGAGTTGCTGCTCTGGGTTTTCAGACTAGTGAGAGACACTTTTTTGAGAAGTGCTGTAAAACTGAATGCAGTTGCTGAAGCTGGAACACTTGGAGAGCTTTAAAAATGCTTTTTTTTCTGTTTGCAGCTATACAAGAAAAAGTTGAAACAGAAGAAGGAGGCCCTGAGATGGAGGCACCTGATGCTTCTGCCCCCTATACCTCATCCAATCCCCTTTCATCCCAACCCATTCTATCCTAATCCCTTTCCACCCAACCCATTCCCATCAAATCCAATCTATCCCCCAGTGATCATTGGAGGAGAATATGATGAGAGACCAACACTTCCCTATGTTGGAGACCCAATTAACTCACTCATTCCTGGCCAGGGAGAAGCACCAGGTCAGTTTCCTCCATTTAGACCACATTTTGACCCGATTGGCTCCCTGCCTGGAGCAAACCCTACGCTTCCAGGACGGGTTGGTCCCAGTGACAGGTTTCCACCTCGACCCAGCCGGGGCCGCCCCATGGACATTCGCCGTGCATTCATCTGATTGCTGCTTTTTCCTGCAGGGAGTTTTGTAGTCGCTGAGCTTGCTTCTAACTGCAGGAGATGGCAAATCCCAGGCACTAACATCTGCCTTTGGATTGTGTCAAGAACATGTGTGCATGGTGATGTCCCAACCGCAGAAACTGGGTTTGTTTTGTGCTCTGGTAATGCTTTACCACCTGGCACTTAAGGTCTGTTCCTCAAAGAGCTATGACTTAGAGCAGTTTGTTCTGCTGCCCCCCCTCCTTGCCCTTAATCGTCTGTGAAGTGCTACTTAGAGACCAGAATACCAGCCAAATCCTTACTGCATCAGATAAAGAGCACTTTAAATATGAACCCTCTACTTGTCTGTCTTATTTGAAGAGTTTTACTGAATTACCAGGATGAAAGGTTTTGTTTAAAATCTACCCGGCTAATTAATAATCTTTATTAACAAAAAAGTTACCACATAGAACAGGGTACTGCCACTGTTACGGTAGATGTGTGTCATGGAAATTTTTAAAGGTGTTGTTTCCTTTTTCCTTTAATATTTATTAGGTAAAAAGCGTTCTTGTATTGTTACTTAATGCACAAAGAATACAGCGAAGGGATTTTCTTTACAATGGAAAGATTAGAACACAAATTAATTCATTTTACAAACAATTGAGTAAAGTCATGCTACAGTGCAACTCAGAAGTCTAAGCAGAAGCAGAGCAATTTTACAAAGAATCAGCAGCAAAACTTTTGACTTTGTCCTTGACTTTACAAATAATGATCTGTAGTATGTGGCTGCATTTACTGTGTTTGAACTAAAAGTAGTGCAAAGATGCCTCTTTTTTCCCTATCTGATGTACTTAAAGAATTAAATAGGCTGACCTGGTTGCAGTGGGAATGGGATCACAACAACGTGAGAAGCAAAATGAATTCTGACTTCAGTAAATTCCATTTAGTTCCATTACTTAAGTATCAGGTGATATCTTTCCAAAAGGAAATGTGTTGTAGCATGATATGAGCACCTTTCAAGTGTTGTCTTATTAACTAACGAGCAGCTAACAAGACCACTGTTAAAGTTTCCTGATGAGACCTGCAAGCTGATGCTGGAGCTCAATTAAAGGAAGACTGGAATGACTAAACTTTGTTAGAACTTTTAATTTCTTATGTATTTTTTAAGATGATTGATTTCAGTGTTTCTATAAATGTGAATGGTACTAATGACTGTTGTGACAACTGATATTATTTTCTAAAACTTTTCTGAAATTCCAGCTGTGGAAATGGAATGACATTTCCTGTTAAATACAAGCTATTCAGTAATAGGTATGTGCTTTTTCAGGTGAGATTTCAGTGGTTCATCTTGTTTTGTATAAAATCAGCTGACTTCAGTTAGGTCAGGGAGTTTTGCCAATGGAAGTAAAATATAATACTATATTTTGCTGTCAAAAGTGGTATTGCTTCTTTCTTCCTTTTCTACTTCACAGAGATAGTTTTCCTTCACTACCCAGATTAGCCTTAACTTTTAACATTTGCCTTCAGTGGTTGAGTTGCCTTGCTCTAAAAGCATTTTCACCAGTGAAATGTATTGTCAGATTTCTTAGAGTTTGCAGCAATTCTTTATATTCTACTGACTATAAAAAGGAAGAGGGAAATCTACACTGTATTGGTCTTGCACCATTTTGTCCTTGTGATGAGTGCTCCAGCAATGCATAAATAATATTCAGATAAGGTTACAGAGCTTTAACTGATAAAATAATTCACAACTTACCCTTTTCCTTTTTTTTTTTCCAAGCTATTTCTGGGAACAGTGGTCAGATAATGTGTGTGAGAAGCTAATTTTGTGATGCAAGTGGTACTCATATTGCCAATGCCTTGATGACAGTCACACTGCTGGCAAGCCGTGTGCTGCCCTGGAATTGAGCCCTCTTTGCCGTGAAGTCATACTTCTGCCAGGCTGGTGCCAGAGGCTCAGTTTATCCTGGATTTTGTCATTGAAATGTTTGTTTTTGAAGTAATGAATTCAGCCCTTTTACACATACACTAGTAAGTGAGCTGAAGATATTCCTTCCTTTTTTTTTGTTGTCCCTCACATTGTAGTAAAGGTGGTGTGAGCCAAAGATTAGGAAACCTGACTTAGCTGGAACTGCAAAATTTCTTAAAGAGGAGTTCCTGTTATTCATAAAACAGGGTATAAACTAAAAAGTGAGTATCTCAGGACCAACAGTTTGGTCCAAAATTAGAAGACAAAACAGAGGAAATACTTGAAAACTAGCTGCTTGATTAGTTTATTTGCCAGCTCCTAAGTCAAGTGTGTGTGTCATTGCTGTTGCAAATGATAAAAGAGAAATCACAAAAAATGAAATGCCTTAAGATGAGCATTCCTTATCTGAATTATTCATCAGTATCTAGCACTGTAAAGGTTGCTACTGAGTCATTTGGAAATAAGGAACTATTATCCTTGGCTTTTCTGTGTATTATTTTATCTTATTCATGAAACTTTAAGCCAACCAGATGAAGCAACTGAGCCATACACAAGGTGTAAGGTCTTACGTACCTGCTTGTGATTAGTGGAAGACTAAAATGCCACTGCATTTACAAGTAGGACTGCTGTTCTTCTGGACCTTAGCTTGCCTGTGAATGTGTGTTCCGTTCCTCCTGAAATACCACACATAGCTATGACAGGAAAGTCAAGGTGTTCTTCAGTTTGTAGCTAAACAGCAAAATGGAAACTAATTTTCCAGGTGGTGGGTATGGGTGGGTGTCGTAGCTGTGTCCCAGCTACTTTTTGGGCTGGACCCAAACACACAAACTTACTCAGGTTTCCTGGCTTCCATGTGAAGAAAATTAAAGCAAATAGGACAAAAGAAGCTTTGACCAGGTGCTCGGTTTTCACATCTGTGTAAGAAAGATCCCAGGATGTGCTGTGGGGCTTGTGTGGCCTGTGATTTAAATGTAGCTTCTCTTCATCAGTTTTTCTGTTGTTTTCTTACTGCCCCTGCTGTTATATTTAGGTACCTAAATGCCTCTTGGGTGTACCTTAGTTTCTCATTCATATAAAAGGAGAATACCCCTTGTATTCCCTCTTCTCTTTTTCTAGAGTGTAGGGATTTTGGAATAGAAAGGTAGCATCAAAGGCGATAACTTGAAGACGAGATGATGCATTTGTGAATCTCCTGCTAGCCACATCTAGTATGTGAGCATCATAGCTGGAAGTAAGATGGGAAGTGTACTGTTGGGACATTTACAAGACACAACGCATTTTCATCATTCTAACTTTGGAAATCAACTCTGTTTTAAAGCCCTTCTGTCAATAGAACTGAAGTGCTTTTACAGAAACTGTGGACTAACTAAATTAAGCTGAGAGTGCCTGTTGTTTGTACTTGATGTTGCAACTTAAAGTTAGGGTGGCAAGATGCAATTCTGTTTGCTTGTCCCTTGAAAGGTGACAGCTGGGAGCTGTAGGCAAATGAAGAGATTGGGTCACAGCTGGGTATCAAAGCTGACAGTGCTGTCCTGTTCTGTGGTCTGTCAGAGGACAGCGCTGCTGTGTTCAAATGCAGCCTCAGAAAATGGCTCAGCTGTTGCACTTTCAGTGACGAACTGCTGTCAGTTTATGGGGCAATGTCGTACTAGTCACCATTCCTTTTTTTGTATATGTTGTGTTGGTGAGGGAATCATGGAGTTTCAGGGGATAAAGCAGTTGAGGATTCTTGCAGTAAACTTTCATTTCTGTCTCTGCATTTCTGGTGACCATTTAGCAGGGAAAGGCATAAACCATGCTGAGGGAAGTGTTACAGAAGGAAAACCTCTCCTGCCAGGGTTGCTTTACCTCTTCTTCATACAGCGAAGCCTGTCAATCTGCTTCTCTTGCCAGTGGGACACTGCTTGCTCAAGGCCATTTCTCACTCTTTTATTGTTTCTGGAGACTGACTAACAGCAGGGACTGGGTTTTTTTTCTCAGATGATGACATATATTTTTGATGCTACATTGTAAACTGCTTATCAAACCCTGAAGGACAGCACATAACTGAGGAAAACAAAACAAAACAGAAGACAAACCATCAGAGAATAAGGTGGTTCTGTAATACTGAACTTGAGGTATAAATCATTGATCCAGATGAGTCTCTTGAGGGACTTTGAATCTGGAAAAGCTGTGCTGTTACTTGCCATTATATGTGCAAAGCCCTGCTCAGGGATAGGTCATACAAGGTCCAGATGACTTCATTGGATTTAGATGTTCATTACAGGTACTGTGCAGGAAGGATTTCCTTGTGCTTTATTCCCACTAGTGAATCATAAGATCCAAGATGGCAAATGCAGCTGTTGCTTTTGCTGCTTTGGGGATCTCCTTGTTTAAGTGACAAAGATCTGGGCCATTGGCTCAAATATTTTTTTAACTTACTGACCTCCCTGGGCATTCCTAAGTATCATCACGGTGAAGTTGCCAAGGGAAGCACAAAGCTTCAAAGCTGCATGTTAAGGAGGCGGGATGAGGACTGGCACTTGCATTGAGTGTGTTCCAGACAGACCTCCCAGGGTGCAAAGGGTAGGCTCTCAGCTGGTATAAATATCTGTAAATATGTGGATTTACTCAGGGTGAGTTTTTTCAATCGTGAACACAGCTCGTGTGGGGTTTGCCATGTCCCAGTTCCAGTATATGTGCACAGACACAGCTACGTTCAGTGATGCAGGCTTAGAGGAAAAGCACACCAGCAAAGATCCGTCTCTGTCTTCTCTGGAGGAATAATTCTTGAGAGTGGTCAGGGAGAACTAGTACTGACTGTTACCTGCTTGGGTCAATCCCATACATGCCCTCCTGTGGCTTGGTGTCTCTGGAAGGATCCAGGTCATCTTATTTGTGAAGTATAATTTTCCAGATCTGTTGCAAGTTTGTCACCTTGCATTCATTTTGCATTCACCCCAGCAAAGTCAGTGGGAATTCAAGGTGGGAGACATGATTTCACTCCATCTCTCTGTCCATTCAGTATTATGGAACACTCAGCACACAACTGTGTGCACTTCATCATCTCTGCTATTAATTAAGCATGTTCCTGAGGGACATACACAGCCAGATGTGACCAAGTCACCAAAGTGTTTGGAGTTTAGCTGGGTTCTGTCTGGAATTTGTGTGAACTGTGAATGCGAACTCTGGTGTTTTCAGGGGCAAGGGAAGAAGTTGGTTTTTGTGTGGAAGACCCATTTCTTAGGTTATTTTTGAACTAAGGTTACAGGGTTAGAACATGACATTTTTCTCTCAGAACTTGGGAATCACGTGCAGGGGACATAAATGCAAGGCATGAAACAGAGATGTTTTATCTGCTATGAGCAGAGTGATCTGGAACAAAGCAGCAGTCCATCTGGCTGACCTGCTTGTGTGATCTTTGGTGCTTACTGATGCCTGGTACTGTATTTATCTTGAATGTAATTTTGCTCTGAAAAGTGACCTTTTATGAAGTTGCTATAATGAAATTCCACAGTTCACTGGATGCTCAAGCATGCTCACTTTGTCGGTCAATGGATACTTATTCTTGATTCTGCCTTTGTACATGTGTTTCTGAAAGAAGCCAATTTTTTTTTTAGCTTGACCTTAACAAGAATTCAGTAATTGGAAGTTAACAATTGTATTGACTATATACAAAAACCCAGTTTGCACTGTCATAACTGTGTTGACTCCACAAGGATTAGCAAGAGTAAAATTTGCTTTATAACTCAGTCATTTCAACAGATGTGAGTCTGATTATGCACAAAACCCAATGAAATAGTGACACTTTTATACAGTTACTTTTCAGACCGTTATTCGAATATTTTCTTTGTATTAAAACAACTATAGTTTTCTAAATTCCCTTTAGCCAGGTGTTAGTTGTAAATCGCTGGGTTCACTGAGTGTATTCCAGGATGACATCAGGTATGACATAATGTAGAGTGAGGGCTGACAAAAGCACAGATCCAGCTGCAGGACTGTTAATCAGAAAACAGGCTAGCAAATGATTTCCTCAGGTTGCGGATGGTCTCAGCTTTTGCTTCATCTTCAGTGGCATTTCCTCGCTGAGATGACTCAGATATGCTGAAGCTATTTGTGAGGGACTGCGATTTGCTGAAAGGGAAAACAGAGTTCAGTCTCAGCAGAAGGTGGGAATTCAAAGTTGGTTACTCATGCCTTGTGTTTCATCACAAAGACAAATGCAAGGATGAAAGGAGAGGTTGGCACAGAAAATATCCATGTGCTAAGACATCCAGGAATGGGGGAGGTGGGACAAAATGGGCCATGGGCAAGTGGCTCCGGCCAGATAGGTAAGTGTTGATGAAAACATCTGACTAGAAGTATGCAGTTGCCATTGGGTGAGGCTCTTGTGAGAAACCCTTAAGTAATTTCACTCCTAATACAGAAGAATGGATTAATATTAGGGGTTACCTGTCTCTCATCAGCCTTACCAGGAATGGTGGTCTTGGCCTTTCAGCTGTGAGAGCACCAGAGGTTGGGTAAGTTGGCATCCAGATCCTCTGCAATGTGTGCTGTTTCCTGCCCTCCCTGACCTGTCTGCTCTGACTGCCACTCTCTAATGCAGGTCTTCAGGTTGACCACACTGCTCCTGCTGGCTGTGTGTCTGCTAGTGGTCAAGTTCTGATCAGGACTGTGCTTTTGAAGTAAATGTCCCAATTTTCCCTGCTACCATGCTTAGTTTCTTCTGATCCAGTAATAGGTATCCAGCACAAAACCAGACTGGAAAAAGTATCTGAAATATGTATAGTGTGGTGACTGCATCTTTAGCACCAACATTTTGATCCTTAAGTACACCTCTTTTAGTTTGCCTTGCTAATGGAAGCATGATCACTGAAAGCCTGATCTAGAACATCACTCTTCTGCTTCTCAGAAATTGTCTTCTTATTTCTAGCCTATGTTTTGTTCTGGCCTCTTGATACCAATTTGCTTGTGTTAACTTCTTGTCAGCATCAGACTTTTTTTGGGTCAGTTTTCCTGCCATGGTGCCAGCTAGGTATTCTCCACAAAAGGTGACAGCAAAAGCTGCTTCCAAAGATCCATGATAGTTCAGCAGTGTGCTCTGCTCCAGAAGAGTGCTTCCCCATACAGTCACCATCTGGAATTTTATATACACAAATAGGGCCACTTCCACTTTCCCCTGTCTCCCCTGCCTTTTTGCCACCAAATGCAAAAGGAACCTTTGTGGCTCCTGCACTTAGGAAGTAGTGAAGGAGTAACTCCTGTTGAGCTTTCTGGCCAATATTGTGCTTTTTGCAGCCTGTAAGGAGTCTACACCCTGCTGGGAAGGCAGTGGCTGTGTTGACAGTAGAGTACAGTAGAGCACATGATTAACAGTGAGCACATGAACAAGAGGAAGAGTGAGAAATCTTAGTGATGTCAAACACAACCTGTTCTTCCTGACAACAGGTCATTGGTGGGCTGTTATGCCAAGGGGTACACATTTACTTCTGAAGTCATTCACAGTTGTGCAGGCCTTTGTCCCCTGGGACTGCTGCCTGACAACAGGTGATATGTTCTCCGTGTCAGCTCAGGGTACTTTGTGGACAGCCTTATTCTAATATCTCCAGATACTAGTAGTTTGTCAGAGACTTACTTCAGGTGTGGATGTGGGGTGGTTTGCTGCTTGGACACTTCCGTGGGGCTCGGCTGGCTGGGAGCCCGGCCTTGGGCGGGAGGCCTAGGCTGCTGTGGGGGGAACGCGCCTGCCTTGGAGGCCTGGACTGGAGAGGTCCCAGTTACTAGTCGGACTTGCTGTGGAGATCCAGGTGACCTTTGCTGCTGAGGGGAGGTGGGCTGGGGACTCTGGGGCTGCTGTCCTTGAGGAGACAGCCGCTGCTGTGGGGGCGTGTTTGTTCGTGGAGGCTGAGATCCTTGCGGCTGGCGCGGTCCACCTGAAAGTGACATGTAGACATAAACGTGAGGAAATGCATGTGGTGGGCAACAAGCACGGAACATCTCTGTGGAAGGGTGGGTTTTGCTAAGAGGAGAGACTCTTCAGACTAGCTTCATGGAGAAGAATATGGCAAATCCTCTCTTATAGGCCTGAAATTGGTGTCATGCCCTCTGCTCTTAGAGTTGTCCATTTCTCTACCTTCTTCAGCACTAAAGAAATCCCTCCACTCTCCCCAAGGAGAGTCACTTCAACCTGCCTTGCCCTTCATGTATTTGATGTTTCTTATCCTTGGTGAGCACTTCCTGCTTGGGGAAGGGAGAGTCACTGGAGAACCAACTCTGTGAGAATTGCAAGCTGACCCTGCTGGTTTGGGTCAGCAGTCCCTTCACGGGCCCAGCAGTTTGATGTGAGACATTTCATCCTATCACTATCCATGCCTCTGTTCCAGAACCATCACTAGGTGCCTTCAGTTGCTTTGGTAGCAGACCCTCAGAATGGAAGAGGATGTGGAAAACAATTGGACATGACATGAGAAGTTGCTGGACATGACAGATAATACTGTGAGAACCTGACAAAAGTTGCAGATAATGTTGTGAGGTCTGGCTAGATTTCACAGGTGGTCAGGGGAGTTTTGTGAGAAAAAGTTTTACAGTAAATTGAAGGGGAGTACTGGAGACAGATAAGGAGTAGTATCCTGCAAGGCCAACAGCTTGTATCTGTCACAATATGGAATGCCAAGATTACATAGATGTGTTTGGTATCAGAAATGCTAAATTTTGGATGCATCAAAACTGTGACTGGTGAGGAAAAGATAATTAGAGGAGGGTGTTAATTTGGTAGAAGCCTGAAATGGAGAAAGGAAGTGAAGGTGGAAAAAATGAGGGTCTAATCAGTTATGTGAATTGAGTGGTTGGTGTGATCTGGCTACCCACAGGGCAGCCCTGTGCTTCATCACCTCTGTGTACATCAGGACAATAAGCCAAACCTGTTGTATTGACCAAGCCACAGAAGTCAAACCTCCTTCTGCTGTCAGGAGGAGCTGGGGGTGTTCTCTTGCTGACATGGGAACTCCTGGACAGATGGATCAAGGATCCTGGCATTGCAACATTGATGTCTTTTCCAAGCCCAACAACACTAGCATCTTCTCATCACTTCTTAACACTTGTAACTGCACAGTTTTGTGCAAACACAGTATACTCTGTGCCCAGAATCCGGCTCTGGTGCCAGTTCAAGTGGCCTTGTTTTGCTGAGCCAAGTCCTACCAGTGCTATCAACTGGATCTACATCAAATTTTCATCCCACTTTCTGAGCTGCTGTGGAATATGAAAGTATCTGCTTTAATGGTACACTGAATATGCTGCCTGCTTGTCAGTGCATTGGAAAATGAGCGAAACCTTTATCCTGATACCTTTTATTTAGAAGGCAAACTGATAGGACTCAGAGTCATCACTGTCATGGGAATTAGAGAATTGTACCTTGTGGAGGAGGCCGTGGTTGTGACAGTTGCCCAAGCAGAGGTCCAGTCTGAGGTTTCATTGACACAGGCTGAACTTGTGGAGGCTAGAGGGAAAAAAGCCAATCCAGTTAATACAGAGTCCCCAAAGAGAAGCCCTGAGGTAATATAGGAACTGTAGTGTCATGAAATGTTCCTTAAATACACACTCACACAGAGGCAGCATCTGGCTGGTAAAATCTCATGGGACTAAAATGGAGAGGTGAGTAAAAAAGAGCACAGAAGTTTTTTTGCTCACAGGGAATAACAATGAAGTTACAATTTAGAATGTTTTTAGGCAATCAGGAATTACCAAATGTATCTGACCTGAGGGGTTCTCTTAGTCCCATCTCCCATTTTGGACAGTTGCCAGCACCAGATGTTCCGAAGGAAGGCGGGATGAACCATGGAAATGTCTGTGGAGTAATCATCTTTGTACCCTAAGGGGTCTCCTTTTGATTGCTAAGAAACATGGGCCAGCTTCAGCCTTGAAACATGAAGCTTATTATGTGCTCTACAAAATCTTTGCAACAGTTTCAGATATTTTGTTTTGATACTTACATCCGGGCCTTTTGCGTCTTGCTGAACTTTTAGCCTCACTGTCTTTCCCATTTCTTATCTCTGTTGCTTTGTTCTGAATTTTGAGACTAGTTCTCACAACCTGCCCATGCTAGGCCATTCCTTATTTTGTAAGCATTCACTGCCCTCTCTCTCATTCACCTCCTTTCTAAAGCCAGGAGACTTTAGAATCCCTCCAGTCCCTCCATGGGAATATTTCCAAGCCCCTAATTGTCTTCATCACCAACTTCTCTTTCCCAGCTTTGTAATTTCTCCTCCAGATGCCAGAGATGGGTCTGCTAACATTTTTCCAGATGAAGCAATATCTAAGTTCTCTGTATACACTGCCAGTTAATTTTTCCTGCATCCTAATTTCCTGCTTTTCCCTTGTCAACACAACCGTAGGCTGAGCAATGGGTTTCATTAGCCTGTATGCAACAAAGTATTTCTCAGGGGAATGGCTGGTGCCACTTGAAAGCTCTGCACATTGTTTATGCTCTCCTTCTCTCTACCCCCAGCTTAGTTTATCCTTCAGTCTTCCATATGGAGTTTCATTTGCTGTTGTGGTGACTGAACATACATAGCTCTGTCAGATGTTCTTCACTGCCATCCCTGGTCCTGACTAATGCAAATAATTTGGTGCCATCTGCTCTTTCTTCTCTCTCGCTGTTTAGTCTTTTTGACAGATATTTTAATAAACAGATTAAGCAACACAGACCTGCTGCACAAAAAGCTGGTCCAAAGTTAACAAAAGTCTGAGTAAGTCTATTGCACAAAATTGTTTACGAAAACCAAGGGAGCTGGAGACAGATAGGCTGGTACATGCTGGATTATTTACATGCAGAACATCATGATAAAAGGGCTCCTGAAAGGTCAGAATGAGCTAAGTGATTCTGGAAATGTGAAGAAATGTTTCATAGTTGGAAACATTGAAATTAGTTTCAACTGACTAACATAAATGTGATGAAGTTGCCAGTCCATCTTTTGCACTATTTATCTGGGACTTGCAAATGGACAGGGAAGGAAAATCTGGGAATTTTCCATTCATAGCTTCTAGCTCTACATAGCTTTGGAACTAAACCTTGCCTTGGTGTTCATGGAAATTAACTGTTCTAATGCTGTGAGATGTCTTGATTAGACCAGGCAAAGAAAAGGAATTGGATCTCATATTCACTTCTACAGCCTCTCATTACAGTCAACCAAGAGATAAAGGCAAAACAGGTTTTTGAAGCCGAGAGATGAAGGGGTGAGGGCCAGCCCAAGGTCTTCTGCCTTTGGAAGAGAAACAGTGAAGGCAAAGTCTGGGGGTGGGTCAGAGAGGTGAGGACAGAACCACAGTGTACCCATGAGAACAGGTTTCATGTTGAAGGCATGAAAGAAAACTTGTCATTAACGACTTATCCTCTCCTGGGCTCAACCAACCCATTTATCAACATGGTCAGGTGCAATATCCTTGAAGTATCCCCTCTGCTAAGAGTTTGCAAGAATTAAAATCTCTAACATCTATATCTGAGGTCACCTTCTGCTACACAATAAAACTTTACCTTTTAGCCCCTCCATGCTTTCTTTTATAGCTTGCCTAAGGCTTTTTGATGAGCTACATCATTCTGACTGATTGTCTGTTATCTATCACTTCATGAAAGAATTCCCAAAGAAATGAAAAAAATCAAAAGGAAGTTAATGAGACATTTTCTCTTCTTTTCAAAAGATATCATGTGGTAAATGCCCTTAGCTGTGGTTTCTGCTGATTTATTTATTCTTCTGTATTCTTCTTTAAATTATCATTTGAGAAAATTCATCAAGTCCATGACTTGTCTAAATTTTCCTACATTACTCTTACAGCTTTCAAACCATATATTTTGTATTTGTTGTGCACCAGTTCTCTGGAGCAGTAACTATTTCTAATGATATCGCACAGTTTTTTTGGCAGCTTAGTCACTTCCCAAATTCAGTTCATTGGATGTGACCATCTGGAGTTGGGGGCTTAATAATTTTTTAAAAATATCAGTCATCACTGATTTAATAATTTTTTCTGTGTCATTCTGATCAGGAAAAACTTTAACAAGGTAAAGAAGTCCCCCACTTTCAGCAATTACATTTACTAGAGTCACAATGCTGTCCCTGTTGTCTTCTTTTCCTCCCTTGACTTTGGATGATCCATAGAGCCCACCAGTTGTTTGGTAGGGTTCCATTTTCTGATGAACTCAAAGAACTTGTTTCATTCTTTCCTCTATCTGCTCCTCAAAATTAATTTCTCTCTTTTTTACATTTCTTTTTATTACTTGTATGATACCACATCAAGGTCTTCTTAAATGTCAGATTTCCAAATTTGAAAGATTTTTTTCCCCATTTGTCTTGAATATCCTTTTTGTCATTTAACTCTACAAGATTATTTCTCACATTCTTTGTTCGGGAGCAGATCAGAAATGTATATATGCATTCTGGAAAACAGTGGTCTCTCAAATGGCATCCATACAGTTTTACTGCTAGAGAGTTGATTAATTTTCTTTTCTCATACTTGCGTCGTACCCTTACTTCTTGATATCACATTTGTCCCCTGGACATTAAATCTAATGATACACACTTACTATCTGAATTTGTAACTGGATGTTTCTTATGGCAAAGTCATGGTGGTTTTAGCTCCCTTTGAATGGCTGTCCCACTCTGATACTTGACTTGCTTCTTGATAGCTGAAGTCTCACATTGTTGTGACTTGTTACTTTTCCATATCTGTCAATTCTGTGCATTCAGTTTCATAATTTCTCAGTTTTTCTTAACCCAGAGACTAGTATAGAGACTCCAATAATGTGTACAGGTATTCTCTTCATACCCATAGGATATCCAAGGATTCATATTGCTGTGTTTTCAGTACTGCTGTCTTTATATTCAGAATTGCTCTTTGTATTCCTTCTGTGGAAGTCTTCAAATGTAGCTCTAGTTCTGCATCTCACCAGCCTCATATTTAATTATTTCTCTTGAGACACTTTTAGCTGTTATAACATTATGTTAGTAATGTAGCATGTATGATTTTTGTGATGTTTGTGGCACCCAGCTCTTGCTCTACAGTAAAACACTCTAGTTAACATATTTGTGGGTTTAGTTTTCTTGATTATATATACAGGTATTTCTGGGTTTTATTCCCAATGAAGACCCTTTCCTTATTTGACTGTTCTGTTTTACATCCTATCGCTTCAAGATTTGTTTTGTTCTTGTTTTGGCCTAATTTAGGTCTGCTGTAATCCAATCCAATCCTGTACCAGTATATTACAGACACGGAAAACAGATGCTTCTGTTCATGTTCTCAGTTTCTGTTGGCTTGCCCTTCGATCTTAGTTCATACACTTTACATCTTGGCTATTTCAAACAGTAGTTCTTGATTTCACTTTGTAAATGCTATCTCTTCTGTACCACTTTCCCTACCTCAAAGCATTTTCAGTGTCTATCAGATGTTTGCTCCTTCACTCCAGCTAAAACTTGGAGTTGCCCCAAATACCCTTCATGCTGGGACCTGGCTTAGCAGGAGTGGACTATCATATGACAAAGGCAGGGCACCATAAAGTGCCTTCTCCCATTTTTCTGTCTCAAGTGGAAATGAAAATTGTACCAGTGTGTTGCAATCAGTTTTGTCCCTCAACCTTTTTACTCTCTTGTCTCTTCTCTTGTACAGATTTGTTGTCCTCAAACCTTCACTCTTGGCTCTCTGTTAGATACTGAAAGAGGTGTAGCAAGTACACCTGGGTACTCAGGTTATGTTCTGGGGTGGGAAATGTGGCAGTAAAATTAAATGCATTTAATACTCAAAATGGATGTAGTCAAGAAGAACTAAGGTATCAGTTTAAATGCAAAATTAGCAGGTTTAGTTATGAATTCAGCTTTAGTAAAGCCTCCCCTTGATGAAGGTGGCTAAGGACATCTCTGAAGAAGAAACTGCAGTAAGGAGTGGAACAACTCTTTCTGGAGATTCCTACTTCATTTTCTTGAAAGCAAAACAGGGATGCAAATATCAGAATGAAACCTATCCTGAGGGATGGTGTTAGATGGAAATGAACCTGGGTATTAGAAGTACCTCTAAAAATGCCCATCTTCAATGTGAGTCAATGAGTTTAGAAAGTCAGAATGTCTAGATGCATGGGCATGCTACTGGTGTGATGTCATATTTATCTGGAAGGAGAGTAAGGGAGAGACATATGTTCCTTAGGGCCGCCCACTTCAAAGAGCCTGTAAGAGTTTCCTTTGGAAGAGCAGGAGTCAGTCTGTCCAGTACACTCCTATATGGGACTCTCTGAGATGTCTGACTGCCTGACACACACAGCGAGGAGAGAGAAAGAAAGAAGTTCAGGGAGATAACTTGGTCACAAGGTCTCTATTCACTCATACCCAAGGCCTCAGTGGTGACGGTGTAGATCCAGCGGTGACGACAAGCTGAGTCATTTTGGAAACAACCAGATCAGCTATAAGTTGTCTGTCCTCTTCTATGTGCTCCCCAATCAGGGGCATTGAGCTGTCCATCACCTGCCACAGGAGGCAAAAACAACAGTTAGTAAGGTGGTTTCCTGGCAGATGCCTGTTCCACTCACCTCTTACATTAATCTGTTTTGTGCCTCCACATCCTGGCCGATATCTCTAGTCACCACTCTCCTCATGCTGAAACATGCTTGACTTTTCCAGGTATGGGATTTCACTTAGGTGTTTTTGGAAATGTACTTCCCCCAACTCTCCATCTTCCTTCCCTTCACAACTTGGGAGCTAAGCCAAGACTTATGGTGGCTGGAAGCTTTCTAAATCAACTTAATAAAATTTTCTCCTTCACGTGTCCTGAGGAGATGCCTCTGATGGATAATGTCTCTCTGGCATTGTCCCACAGTATTTGGGGGTAACATTGCAACTTAAAGGGCCCCAGGAGAAGAGAAACAACATGTACTGAAGCCTCAGGAGATGAGAGCAACAGGGACTGCAGGAAACCAGGAAACATTTGGGATTAACAAACACAAAGCACTACACCCTGAGAGGGAAAATAAACACCACAGATGTGTAGTGAATAGGATATCACCAAACCAGCACCAAGTGCAGGAAAATAAACTTGGTCTCTGCTTGTCTTCTTGATAATGCTGTGATACAACTGCTTCCCAAGCAAGTTTTACAAATCTGCTGGGGAAAACTGGGAAGCAGGACTGTGGGGATGGGGGAAGGAAAACTGTCAAAGGGTCTTTGAGGTAAGAAATGGCCTCACAACAATAATACTGAAAGCACAGCAGACCCTCAGCTGCATAGCAGCCCTGAACATGATTTTCAACAGTTCGTCATAAATCAAGTGTTTTGCAAACATTAGCTAAATCCCACAGGAAGAACTGCACTCTGATGAAGTTAAGATTCAGCTGGAGTAAATATAATAGTACCAAATTATCAGGGTTGGAAGAGTTTATTTTATTTTTTTTTTATTTTTAAAGCAAACATTAAAATCCCTGGAAATGCAAAGTTGAAGGTTGAATGCCTCAAGAAAGGCACTGACTCACACTCAGATAACAATCGGAAGTGCACTCCACCCTGGAAAGTCTGCAAGAGTACACTCTTAGAGGGAAATGGAAAATTTTGCACCCTCTTTTTTTAGATTTAAAGTAGAAGAAATCAGTGAGGTGAGTTCACTGAGTTTGTATTTTGCTCTTTTCTTGCAGAGTAATGGTTTTGTTTAATTTCTTTAAGTGTCTTCTATGAACACTAGAAAAGCTACCTATAAAGTTTTAACTATGACACACATGGAAAGGCAGCTGATGTTTAAATCCATGGCCTACTTGGCCCAGGGGGCAAAAGGAGAAGGTTAGAAAATTATATGTCAATGTTTGGCAAAATACACAAGGTGGCTATTCCTTCCACTAGCTACTTAGCTGTTCTTCCATCGAGAAATGAGGTGAGGAATGTGATGCTTGCTAACAGTGTCAGGGACTGGCCAATTCTCACGTGGGTCTCACTAGCCAGCGGCTCCTGGGGGCCCTCCAGCAGGACCCTGCGCAGGTTTCCCTCCTCTCCACTCCTATCTTAAAAGGAAATGTGGCAATTATAGCTCCCGAGAGAGAAGGGTTCTCCCGTGTCCCTGCACGGCGGGGTGCGAGGGGCCTGTGTGACCACTAGATGCTGCCGTGTGACCACTGGATGATGCCCTTACCCTGCCGAGAGTCAGGCGAACCGCGCTCCCGGCTCCCGGCCGCCTGGGAGTCACCGAGACACGGCTCTGCTCAAAACACCCTGAACTCCGCTTTCCATAGACTCGTAGAATGGTTTGGGCTGGAAGGAAGCTTTAAAGGCCATCCAGTTCAACACCCCTGATATGAGCAAAGACATCTTCAACTAGATCAGGTTCCTCTCGAGCTCCATCCAACCTGACCTTGAATGTCTCCACAGATGGGGGCATCCACCACTATCTGCACTTAAAAAAATTTCTTCTTTATATATGATCTGAATGTACCCTCTTTTAGTTTAAAATCATTATCATTTTTCTTGTTGTAATAGGTCCTGCTAAAAGGTTTGTCCCTTTCTTATGGGCTCCCTTTACATACTGGAAGGTGCTATAACATCTGCCAAAGATCCTTCTCTTCTCCAGGCTGAACAACCACAGCTCTTTTGGGAGCTGTCGTCATAGGAGAGGTGCTCTAGCATTTTCATCATCTTTGTGACCCTCCTCTGAATCTGCTCCAACAGGTCCGTTTTTTTCCTGTGCTGAGAACCCCAGAGCTGATTTCCCCATCTCAAGGACTGCTTTTCCCTATTTCTGTGGCTGCAGTGGCTGAAGAGGAAGATGGTGCTTTATAAACCAAAGGCATCAGGGGGAGTGAACCCTGGAGCAGTGAACCCTGGAGCAGGTTCCATCTGAACCAGTGAAGGTGCACCAGGGATGAGGCTATCTGCTCGTCCTGATGTCTAGTATCTCACAGGGGAATGTGAGATGTAGGAGACAGCAAATACAGGAGTGAACAATCACATGCACAAGAGAAGGCCTTTGAAAATGACAGTGATTTCTGTGGGTGAAATGACACAGCTGGTTGCCACTGAACTGAAAAGAATCATGAGAGGTCACCTTGCCTGTCCTCCAGGAAGGAGAATTGGTCTGGAACTGGGCAGATACAAATGCTAATACTGAATAAAGCAACTGGCTGAGGGGAATATGTGAATTACAGACAGATTGCACTCATCCATTCCCAGGCCATCACAGAACAGCTGGGCAAGGCAAGAAGATGTCAGCACATATGGACCCAGCCTTTGTAGCTGCCCAAGGTCAGTGGCTGCTCCTGGTGCAGCTGCTATTGCGTGATAAGGTGTATGACGGGTGAAGGAAAAGGGCCTAGGCAAAGAGATTCAGGAAAAAACCATCCCTGTTTGCCTTCTGTGCCTGTCTTATGCTAAAACCTGGGCTTGTTTTTTCACACTCTGATGTGCAAGAGTGGAGAGGAGGGAAGGAAGGAAGGAAGGAAGGAAGGAAGGAAGGAAGGAAGGAAACCAATGATTGAGTGTATCAAAACAAATGATAGGCACTGCTGAAGGAATGAATGAGCAGGGTTCCTTGCAAGGCAGCAAGGAGCATGTCTAGTAACATAGCTTAGCTGTATGGCTGTCAGGGCTTATCTTATTTTTCCAGGAGGAATGGACCATTTTGCTTGCCCTCTGCTTGCTTAATATTTTTCATCCTAGCAGAGATGTGGAAATGGGCTAGATTACAAAAAAACCCCAAAACAAAACAGAAGGAACAAAAAAAAAAAAAAGAAAAAAAAAAGGGAGAGGGGAGATTATTAAACCATACATGTTGCTGAGCTCTTTTGAGACTCTAGCTGCTGACACCAGTAGAGAATTTGCATTATTTTGAGGAATTCTGATTGAGTGCTGACTACTTATGTTGAATATTCCCTCAAAGAGATAAAGTTCTTTAAAGCAGAGGAAAAAAGAATTACCAGCATTTACTGTTAAATTCACAATCTGTTTCAATATGAGCCATGAAAATGGTACATAAGTGTGCTGATGCTCTGAAGAAATGTAACAGATTCTGCAGTTTGTCATGGGAAAAGAAAAGAAGGTGAAGTTCAAGTAAGAGCAAATACCATGTGTGCAAGATTACTCTTGTGCTGTTGATAACTCATCTGTCTTAATCTGATGTTGCTTGCAACAAACCATTGTGATAAATCTCAGTTCATAGAACTGCCTATCACTACCTCTGTGAGTCTTTCCTGAAGAACTACTTTGCACTGTGAAAACTAATTACTGCCTGCAACTGCATTGTGCAAATTCCTTGTTTGTTCAGCCCATTTAGGCATGTTTTCTTGTAAAATGTCACACCACACTGTTCCTTCTTACCAAGAAAATACAACTGTCCCTCTGTCAAAACCTTTTTTCTCCCACTATCAAAAGAAAAAAGCAAAACAAGGGATCAGATTCAGACCAAGAAAAGTACATGAGGAAGTTGGCTGGAGACAATTAATTACTTGTCAGATCTGCATAAAAAGGTGACTGTTTGGCTTTGTTCTGCTCCTTATGTTGCACTACTCTACTCCTTTCCCAACAATGTCCATCAGCCTAGCATCTGAATGCCTGCTATATGTTGATATATCAGGCCTGCTCAATCAGTTTCTCCACTGGGATAATTCAGCATGACCCATCTGAAACTATATTGTGTTTCTTTAGATTTGTGTCATATTAGATACATTGCTGTTTACCTTGGTCATAGAGAGAGAAGCATGAGCGTGCATTTCTCTGTGTACAAGCTGATGATGGCTGTTAAGGCACAGATGTGCTTTTCACCAGTCAGTCACACACACTGGCAGATGTGAAAACCCAGAGGCAAACCCTGACAGAGGCATATGATCTTTAAGCCCAGAACTAGCCGTGTGTGCACGTACATAGGCTTATGTGCAAGAATATATGCAGAGATATGAAAACCATTTATCACGTCTAACCATGTGTGGACACAATCCAAATGTCCTTACAGTTGTCTCTAGCAAGGCTGCTTTCTTGCTCTTTCTTTCCCAGCTGCAGGGGCATAGAGATTTAAAAGTGCACAACAGGGAAACAGTCTGCTCTAGGGGATGCTCCTCTAGGTGCTGATGAATTGCATACGGGAGCAGACCCATTAGCCCTGGCCCCATCAATTCAGGAAAAGACAGAGGCTTGCCAGCATTTGGTTGCTGGCAGCATGCTTCTATCACATGGCCTTTGACAGGTCACTGCTCCCCTCCCTGGGGAGAGCAGATACATAATGCAGGAATGTGCAGTCACTGGAGAGCTCATGTGGTTCTCATCAGCATCCCAGCGCTCAGCGGGTGGGACTGCTCTCCCACACATAGCTTTCCAGTGTGTCAGCACCCCTGCACGAAGCCGATAGGCTGGCTCTGCTCATCCTCCTCAGCTGGCCTGTGCTGGTGGAGTTTACAGCAGGTCAGATGTTGTGTCTCCTCAAGTCACATACTGACAGAGGCACTTGCTTACTTGCTGGATTATCTCTCCTCCAGGGCATCTCTTCAATTTCCACTTTGATTTTCCAGACAGCTTTTCCTTCTCTGCCCTGTTAGGATGATCTCAGCGTGCTATTTACCCCACTTCCATATCTGCCTCCAGGCCTGGGAAGGAGCACCATGAACTTTAGCTCTCAGAGCCACAGTCTGTCCAGCCCTGAATACAAAATGTTGTAGTACACATTACCCATAGTAACTTTGTGGTGCTTTGTCTTGATGGCCTGTTACTGTAGTGAACACTGTCTGGGCAAAAGATTTTAGAAAATAGACCTTTCTTTTTTTGTTCAATCAAGTTGCTCCTGTTGCTTGTGAACCTTTTGCTACACTCCTACCATTTATTTTCCTCTTTTAAATTAGGTGCAGCTAGGATTTCTGTTTGGAAGTCTCCTTTAAAGTGATTGAAGAAAGGTTCATTCAGAGAGAAACTGAGATTTTTAATGAACTGAACTTTTAATTCGGCTGGAAAGCTGAGGTGGACAAGCACTCTGTGGCTCTTCATTGCCTTTCACAGTCCACACTGAGAAAGGAAGGCACTTCAACCCTGACACTTTGCTGTGTACCTGCTGTGTATCTGCTGGGGCTCTGAATCAGTTCCTTACATATCAGGGGGCCATGGCCTGAGGATGCAGGTGGGCACAGATGAGCAGAGACTGCAGGAGCACGCAGGAGCAAGCGAGCACGGTGGTGCATGTGAACTCCAAGGCAGAGTGGTTGCAGATACACTTCCCAAAGGAGACTCGCATTCAGGTTGCCAGTGCTCTCACCTCAATGATATAGTCTTTTCCATCTTTGCTGTGGACAGCTTTGACAGCGCAGATATCAAGACCTCCAAACATTTCTGCGCAGGCATCTGCCCAGAGTCTGTACCTGCAGAAACCACAAGAGCATGGCTAAGATTACCCGTCCTTTCATAGTCCACCAAAACCAGACACTCACCTCGCTGCCCATAGGGTCACAAAGCGATTTGGCAGCCCTTATTACAAGGTGTCCTTCATGTGCTTTGCTGCGTCCTTGACTGCCTCTCTCATGCAGGGGATGGAGTAAAAAAAAGGAACCTTGCCCAAAGTTTCCCTTCATTTCAGATTGATTCAATTCTGCCCTTAAAGCCACCTTAAAATGTTTCTTTCCCTCTTTGCTATTTACATCAGGTCTCCAGTTGGTTGTCATTCAGCCAAGATATAAATATTTAGCTCATTTAATCTCCCAGTAGTGTTGGCCCCTCAGCGTTTGTATTGGCTTTGCCTGAAAGCCCTCCATTATGCAGGCAGCTTTCTCCTGATAAGATGTCCTGGACATTAGGACTGGAATAGGATCAGAAAGTGAGTGTTTAATTTATCAAGGAGTAGCCATCCCCTCTCTGATCTGTAATGCAGTGGCTCCTGCATTTTACAGTTTACTTTCAATTTTATCCTTTTACAGTCTCCTGCCTCCTTCTATCCCTTTGGTGTTGTTCCTAGTCAAGCAGTCTCATCCAGGCACTATTTTTTGGAGAGAGACCTTCAGGCTGCAGCACTTTTCCCTATCCATCCCAGGATGGGAATTTGAGCTAGTGGCCCCTTAGCTATCCTGGAGTCAGAGGAGGAGAGAGAATGACAAGAGGCATATTATGGGGGAACCACATCCCCCTGCTGTGCAAATGAGGGAATCAGGCAACCTTGTTTTTATTTCCTGTGCAGCTGTGCTGTGGTCCTGGCCATTTAAATAAAAATAATAATCTCAGAACAGCAGATCTGTAAGCAGGACTGTGACAAGATGCAGAGAGGGGAGGGAAGGCCACAGTCTCATGAAAATACTGACATTTTGCAGACCCTACAGGGACTGGGGAGAGAGCTGTTCTGGCTAAGAACAAATTTACGTCCTTGAAGCCAGCCAGAGTCCCCATAGCTTGAGAATATAATGATCAACTTGTGTGAACACAATGTCTCTGGGAAGAAGAAAAGTTATGACTTATAGGACTACTGGTGCTCTTTTATCCCTAATGAGGAGACCAAGTGTGTTCACCCTGGACCTCCAAGGAAGACAGTGTATGAGGAGGAGTCAGTAGCATAAGGAGGAGGAGAATTATGGACTGCAGAGTCAGGCAGGGGGCACAGAGAGCACCCCTCATGCACTGCTGTGGCCCAGCATCCAGGGGCACCATTGTGGGAACCACCTCTGTTCCTGAGGAACATCTCTAGGAGTCTGGGCTCAGCAGCCAGGCTCAGGGAATTGTTGCTCATGCCAGAGACTCTGATGGTTACACATCTTCAATGTTTGTTGGTCACAGGTGAGCACTGGGAGCATCAGGGCCGCTGGGGTGTAATAGGTGTACTATAGGGAAGAAGAGCATATTTATGCACGGGCACCAGGTGTTGCATTTTCAGAGGATTTACTGTCATTTCTACTTTACCTGAACATTTCAATCCTTTGTACTTACTGTTCAGTACAGTAGGCCCTTCAGGTTGCTCCTACTCATCAGAGCATCTGAGCACATTCCTGCCTTATTTAATGCACTGACAGCTCACAGATTTCAAAAGGGTTTGTTGCATTTATGGTTGAATAAGGCTGGAGTGGTTAACTGTAGTACAATTAACAAAACGAACCTTCAAAATGCAGTGCTGCAGGCTGGCAGGAATCTGGATTTTAGTCCTACAACACTTCAATAAGGTAATGTCTACCCTTCATGTATCTAGCTTCAGCTGTGTTATAAACATGGATGCATCATCATGTCCACTTCCCACAGTACTATTAGAGTCTTGCAGAGTTACCTTCAGCATCTCATTTGGGACTTGGCTTCCCTGCTTCGCGGAACTAAAGGTGTAGAAGGTGCCTTAGATGACTGCCTGCACAACTCTTGTGTTCCCAAGAGGAGACATTTCTTTAACCTGGTCTGAAAGAGGACAGAGATTTGCCATCCCTTTCAGAGAATCGATTTCTGTGCTAGGCTATCCTTACTTTAAGAAAATATAGGAAATGTTCAAAGGAACCTTTTAAGCTCTAATTTATTTCTTACAGTATTATACTTGTAATGTATGTAGTGAGAAGTGCCTATTAACAGAGATTCATATATTTAAAGATCCTATGGTCTTGGTTTTTTTCATCCTTAGGATGAAGTGGTGTTTGGCTTTTAGGCAACTTCTTCCAGGTCTGTAACAGTAAATGAAGGAGAGTGAACCTCTGCACTGCAGGCAAGGATTCATTGTACTTCAGTCTACACTTCTATTGGAAAAATATCAGTGGTCTTCTAACTGAAAAAGGTGGAAAACTACATAGAACTACATAGAACTGTTGCATGTTTTTCTCAACAGCTCATTAGGTTTTCTCTGAACGTTCCTTTTATTGTCCTTTGGAGTTTCTCCAGCTCCTTGCTCTTTCTCTTCAATTGTGGTGCCCAAAACTGGACAGAATCAGAATTAATCATGAACCTGACAAACTGGAGGTATAATCTGAAAAAATCTTCACTAAGGATGAATGCCTACATGTAATCTATGGATTCTATAAACCTATGAATAATCTACTTAGATGGGATGGAGAAAAGTGACAAGAACAAGTGTTAGTTCTGCTGGATAGGAGTTACAGCAAAGCATGTTACCATGAGTCCACAGTATAAGACTGTTGTAGTATTAGCAAATATCACAGTGATTTAAATACATGGAAGTAGCATCTGCAAATTTTGGTCAGTAAGATGCATGAGGGAATTCTTTCTGCTCTGTTTAACAGTGAGAAGACCTTAGCTTAGACAGTGAATACTTTTGTGAGTCTAAAGCAAAAAAGTGCTTTCAGCACTTCAGGTGACTGTTTTTTTCCCCTGTTAAGCAGAAGAAAAACTCTTTTCTGTGTCTGCCTCTCATTAGTATATGTACTTAGAATAACCTCATGTTACTTTGTGTTTTGTGCTTTGACCTTTCTGATTTTATCCCTACATATTTGTACTGGTGTGCTTGACCTAGCATGCTGGTCTTGTTTCCTGTGGTTACATTCACTAAAGATCTAATGATTTAGCAATGTTGGTTTCTAGCTGTACTTTCAGTCTGTTCTTCAAAATAGGAGAGTTTGTCTTTGTGTCCTTAGTGTTTTTTTAAGAAAACACTTGGTCTTTTAAAGTCTTTATCCAGCCTCCCAGGAGACCTCACTTACCAGTTCTCTCAATTAACCAAAGTCGGAAATACAATTCCTCCCTTCTAACCCAAGAATAGCTAATACTGTCTTGAAACACTCATCCTTACCTCTCTGTCATTGCAATCTGTTCTAGCATTGCAGAGCCTGTGTTTGCCTTCCAGTTTCCAGAGATGGAAGTCCTCCTAGGAAAACAAACCAAAACCATAACCTGAACATGAAAATAGACTCCCGACCCATCCTCCCACATACTGTAGTCCTCATTCTTGACTCTGTGCTTGTACAGGAGGGGATGAGGCGAGGTTCTTCCTCCTAGAAGTCTTTCCAAATCCTTCCTGAACAACACTCCATACAGGATATGTTGTTCAGACTCATGAAAAACTGACTGAGGATTTTAGGCAGAGAAACCTCCAAGGAATCTTGAGCACACATCAGGCTCTATGAGTACTTTCTTTCTTTCCTTCTTTATACATCAGACCTAGGGGAGCTGAAATGCATGTAAAAGATCTCTAGGATAATTACCCTTGTGTGCTGCAATGGGTAGCATCCTCCATCCATGGAACAGAAGCTCTGCAGGCAAATATTTGCTGAGCAGTTTCACAGAATATCAGTTCTGACATTCTGAGTCTACCTAAATTTGATTTCAATTGTACTTCTGCATCCACTTAAATTTGATTTCGGTCGTCCTGATGGCATAGAATATATTATCATACTGTTTTTTCACTGACTTTTCATTGACCTGTCATTGGCTCACTGTGTTTGGACTTGGAGAATTTCTTATTTCAAAATTTTTGGAGTTTCATTAGCTGCAACTCATAGTTAATTTCTAAAAAATGTACTGCTGCTAGAAAATTCTGGGTTTCACCATCACTGTCAGGGGCGAAAATTTTCCTTTTCTTGACCTTGGCCGAAGGCAGACATCGGACAGCCTGCTCTGATAACACTCCAGATAGCCCTTCCATAGTGTACAGGCCAGGACAAGCCAACAAGCTGACACGATACATCCAGGAAGCCTCTCCACGCTGAAGAAGATTTAAGTAGAGATTTATGAGGGGAGTATGAGGTGTGATCCAACACTTCAGTACGAGGTTGTGGGAGCCCTTGCTGCCAGTTCTCTCACATGTTCAGTAACATGTGCAAAAGACACCGAATTTGCAAAGCTACATTCGGCAGTCGTAACGCTGATGTCCTGCTAGATTATAAACTTGGATCCTTATAGCTGACTACCTAAGGCTCCCTTTACTCTTGTGAGAGACATGCTGGAGCGCTTTTTCCAATTTTCCAAACTCATATGTTTAGTTGCTGTGAAATTAAATAATTGTCTTTGTAACCACATTTAAAGGAGTGGAGTGGGGTGGCCGAAGGAGTATGATTACTGTGTCAAGTAACTCTGCATTCATATAGTTGACTTTTGGGTCTGTTCCCTTCACCCAGCATCCATTTTGCTGCCCTACTTCCTAAGCAAGAGAATGGATTCCTCCTCAAGCTTGGACTGTCATGAGCCCTTTGATAGCCTGTAAGGTCAGTGTACAATCCTCAGCCTTTCTTTCGCTTTTGATATAAGGTTCTTAGGATTGTGTTTTTCAGTTCCGCAGTTGGAGGAACCACTCTTTGCTAACATTTATTTTTAACAGAAAATTGCTCTGCAGTGGCAGAGGACATCCAAAATCTCATTAGTACTGGTGGGAACTCCTAGAATCTCATTAGTGACAAGATGATTTGACATTAGTGTTTAGAAAATGTACCTGGCATACCAAATGCAACCAGCTGTGTTGTCCCTAAGAAAATGAAACCACAGCTTGACAGTTTTACAAGGAAATTTGACATGGGAAAGCTCCCAAAATAAGAACTGTACTCAAGCCATTTGGCTGATATGTTTGACTTGTTTATGCCTATCCATCTTGAGCCAATTTTGGGCATAAGATTTAAAATATATCTCTCTGCTATATTCCTAACTTTCCTGTTAGGGAATCTTGCTGCTTTGAAATGGAAGGGTATTATTTGAAGCCCACTGGATCAGAAAACAAACCCTACAGCACATGTCTCAACATCACTCCCTTCCAAGCAGGTATGAGCAGTTCGGGTGTGAACTGTACCCCCAACCTTACAGAATCACAAAATCACTGCATATTCTCAGTTGGAAGGGACTCAAAATGATCATTGAGCCCAACTTCTGGCCCTGCACCATCCCCAAGAGTCACACCATGTGCCCGAGAGCATTGTCAAAAAGCTTATTGAATTCTGTCAGGCTTGGTGCTGTGACCACTTCCCTGGGGAGCCTGTTCCAGGGCCCCACCACCCTCTGGTGAAAAACCTTTTCCTGATATCCAACCTAAACCTCCCCTGACACAACTTTAGGCCATTCCCTTGGGTCCTGTTACTGGTCACCACAGAGAAGAGATCAGTACCTGCCCCTCCTCTTCCCCTTGTGAAGAAGTTGTAAACTGTGATGAGGTCTCCCTTCCGTCTCCTGTTGTCCAAGCTAAACAGACCAAGTGACCCCACCTGCTCCTCATACAGCTTCTTTTCAATTTTCTTTTTTGTATTGTATGAAGTGAAAAAGGAGACTGAAGACAAAAAGTTTTCCTGAAGATGTCCTACCTCAAACCCCGTTTCTCTTAGGGACTGAAATTCAAAGTGCTTCCAACTACTCTAAACGTCAGGAGGCCACACAGTGTACAGTCAGTATCTTAAAGAGAAGGACCCCAGACTTTCACAGATCAGTTGCTCAAAGAGATTTGTGACCACAACACCTTTAGCATTGTTTCGGAGAAGTGGATAAAGGAGCAGATCAAGAGCTGTTGGTGTCCTATCTCAGTCTATAAGTAGCTCTAGTTTAGACACAGTTGAAGTGGTATCCCCTACACAGCTGGCGGTGACAAGGTCAGAAATCCCACTCCTGAAACTACAAAGGAAGGGTATTACGCTCTTACTAAGAGCTGGTGGCAAGAATATCCCATGTCTGAAAGCCAGTAGCTGCTGGCTTAATTCAAAGTGAACAACATTTCATGAGTCTTAACTGGAAATGATCCCCCTGTTTGCCTCCAGCTGGGATGAGTGTGGAAGCATAATTTCTACCCCAATTTCCCCTGTATCATGAGCTGTTTTCATGTTTTCTCTTCATCAGTATTACAATGGCAGTCAAATACACTTAGAATTTTAGGCATGTATCATATGCTGCTTATCTGCTGTTTTCAGACTGGCTCAAGGCATGGGCTAAGTAGGAGTTTTTTAGCAGTGTAAATCTGGAGTCACTGCACTGAAGCCTTGGGAAACTGAACTGAAGCCTTGGGTCATGGGCTGGAAGGAAGTGCACTGAACATCTGGGGCAGGGAGGAATGCATGACTCACCCTGCAGCATCCTCCCTCTGCCAGATGCTTGGTGCAAAGTAAACATATTCTGGAGAATTTCAGTACAGTCTTCTCTCTAAAGAAAAGGGGCTTTTAAAGTCTATATGTGTGGGTGAAGGTATAAAATAACTGGATAGATTCCATGGCTCACAGATCAAAGCAAGTCATTTAGTATGACGCTACTGCAGATGCTGGAATTGCCTTTAAGGCTGAGATTTGCTAGCATGACTAATGGTTTTGAGTTTCCTATTTGGGACATCAGTGAGAGCTCTGATATTTTGGGTGCTTTTACCTCTGTCCTTGGACATAGTAAGGACTTATACCATAGGAATAACCTGTTTTGTCTAATGCTGGGGCGGAAGGAACAGTCTTTGACGGGACTGACTCTACTGCTCTCCCAAACTCACATCCATAAATGGCTCTCTCAATCTAAATCAACCTCCTGTGTTAGCAAGTCACTGGGTGAATCTTGCTGTTTGCTTTGCTAATGAGCTTAATTTCTCATTAAGGTGTTCTCTGTTCATGACTGTTTTCATATGAAAACATTTTTTCTTTAGCAAGCAATTGTTTGTGCAGCTATACTCCCAAGTGGGATTAGGTCTTAGTGTGACTGCTTTCTTTCCTCAATCATCTAGTGTTATTTCTGATGCCTATTCTGGATGAATGTGTGATGAATGCAAATAATATAAATGAGGAGAGAGTATGGTCAGGCTACCTTGGCCTTTGTTTCAGTTAGAGGCAGTTGGGAATCAGGCTCTGGAGCCAAGGATGGGTGTGTTGGCAGGAACAGGGAATTTTAATTGATATTTTAAACCTTCTTTCCTTTGGCCAATTTGAGTCAGATTCTCTGAGATGTTAATGTAATATTAGGCAACTGTGCTATTGTTGACCTGATCCAATTAAAAATAAATTTTCTTTCATTGAGATCACATGAAGTAGGCAAGTGTCCCACATGTTCTTCCTTCCCATGAAGAATGTGACTCAGTCACATTCTAGTTTTCTTAAACATCTCAGTGCTAGGAATCCAACTGGGAATTTTAGGCAGTTACAGCTGAAAAATATGTGATTGTGTTCATTTGAATATCTTGTTTAACTATGTTTACTATGAACTATGGCCTTGAGGTTTGTAAACATGTACCCAAAAGTCACAGTGTTGTGGGTGTTAGGTAACGTATTCAATTCATCTGGCAACCTGAAGAATGTACTGCTGGAGCTGACTACTTGTCTAGAATTCTGTGGTTGGATAAGGAGCTTCTGGAGAAGCTGTGCTGTGTGGCTTTTTAAATTTACTGATTTGTAGCAAAAGAAACAGGTGTCTTACTGACTCATGTGGCTACATCTCTAATGGAGCGTGGTGACTACTGAAGTTTGGCTGAATGCTTTTTAATACTTTTAAACCAGTGTTGAAGACTGCTGTCATGCCACCTCCCTCACTACCCCACAGGGCAGAGAGGAGCTTTGGGGCACCCACAGAAATGTCTCACCTCCTCTTCCTCCTTTGTATGCGTCAAGGAGCTCACATGCAAAATGCCCATGGAAACTCTGTGTGCTGCTCTGGCCGAGGCTGTTCACACCCAGTGCTCTGTGCCCCTCATGTGATGGGGTGCTGTGATCTGCAGCTGGGGAGAGGATAAGGTGCTGCTGTGGGCTGAAGGATGAGGTGCTGCTATGGCCTGGACACTGTAGGACTCCAGGAGTTGCAGCTAGTTCCATCTTTTTATTTTTAGTTTTCAGGTGGAAAGTGGGCAGGTTCAGTTCCCATTAGAGGGTACTTGGAGCTGGAGGATTTTGCTGGGAAAGATGAGCCCTTCAACAACAGGATGGGGAGATGATGGCCAAGCATAGTCTTTATAGTAGGAACTACCTGAACCTCAGAAACAGACAGACAGAGATTTTCATTCCAAAAACAATGACCTGACAGTGACTAATGGTGATGATTGGTGGATGAGGGATCTGGGTTCAGAGGTGGGAGGAGAACAGCAGGGTTATTCTTCAAGGAAATTAAGTCAGCTACCTACTCCTGCCCAGAATAGACACCGACTCAATCACATCCATAGCACTGTCTCCTCCCCATCTCACTCTGGCATAGCTATGCACTCACATGTAAGCCTTGTAGTTGCTGCCAATTTTCTGGATTCGGATGTCATATTTGGAGTCAATGAAAGGCTCGGTGGTGGCATAGGTTTTTGCCATGGCTACTATGCTGGCCATGTCCCGGAAGTCGTGCTGGTTCTCAACTTTGACCTTGATTATCAAAATCCAGTGGAAAAGAGACAAGAGCATGAATACTTTGTGAGCAGAAGTCATCTCTGCACCTGAATAGCACAATGTCAGCTAAACCCCACACAGACACAGCTGAGGACAGAGCAGGGCTTCTGTGATTTAAAGAGTGAAGTTTCCCAGAGCAAATCAACCCAGAGCATATCCATCCCATTCTCCTTCCTCATGCACCAGCCCTGGCACCAGAGAGGCAGCTAGACCTTTGCCCAAGGGGCTTTTGCTAATGCTCTTTGCTTTTAGGATGCTTCAGAAAAATATTCAATCTCTTAAGAGGTATTACTTCATTCAAACTTTGCAACTGCTATTTCCCACGTTGGGACGGAAGAAAACAGAGTATTTTGGGTGGTCAGGAAATACAAACCAATTCCAGGAAATCAACATGAGAGCTGGTTGTCTGCCACCTCTAGACTTCAGTTCCCTGGCATTTCGCATTAACCCCCTTCCAGACATTCTTTGAGGAGTTGTACAGGTCTCTTGACTGGATACAAACTCTGAAGGAAATGGAAGTCTCTGGGGGAGTTTGTGACTCTTGGGGAGACTTGTGTGAGTGTGAGGCAATGGGCATGTGGGTAGGACAGTTGGTTGGGTGTTAGACTTGAGTCACACTTGGAAATTAAAGAGCAGTTGAGACCGATGAGCTACAGTTTTTCTGAGAAGACGGCTTTTCACAGATCTGTATTCAGTTATGGGAAATGCTCTGTATCTTAATTAAAAAAAAAAAAAAAGAAATGAGGAATGATCAAAACAGTAGAAGTTCTAACTATATAATCAAACCTCTACAAAAGCTCACTGATTTGGGAAAGCAAAACTGAATAAGCAGGTAACAAGAACATAGTGGACAACTTCACCTCACTCATATCTTTAACCACGGCCTTTAGTATATTGGCAAACACTTGTTTGGTGTGTCAGAGAAACCTGTACAAGTCTTGTTCCTTAGGGCTGGAGATATGCAGGAAGGGTGGATTAATTTGTGGAAAGAAGACCATGACTGTATGAAAAGGATGAGCAAGTGAGTGACTTTTTTTACGTTATTACCCTCACTTTGTATTTTGGTAATTCTTTGAGACCACAGTTGTGCACTGAAACCCTGCTTTGCTAAGTGTGCACTGACAGGTGACAATCCATCGGTCTCTTCTCCAGAGGCGTTTCCCAGCTGTGTCACTGTGTGTTAAAGGAGGGTGACGCCAGACTCTGTGGAGCCAGCTGAAGGAAGCACATGCAATGGTATTTGGTGTTTCTTCTCAAACAACAAACAAGTGGTTTTATGTAGCTGCTTCCAAACATAGGAGGATGGGAACCATCTTCACTAGGGAACAGAGGACAAATTTGTTGATAACCTGTTTTACTCTGTTTAGACTGTTTTGTGTAAATGCCAGCTTACACATAGGCCAAAGATTTGGGTACATCCTGCTGCAGAAAAACTCTCAAAAACTGAACAGTTGTGGGGAAGGTGAAAAGTGCAACCAGTTTGACCCATGACCATTTTCAGATGCCTGAATAGGAAAAAGAACTTGACTTTGCTTCTCCTATTACTGACCACCAAATACCCCTAGTCCTTCTCCCTTTTACTGTGGTGAGGGCTGTGCTCTCACCATCCAGGAACTGCTGAGGAAAGGAGCAGAGAAAAAAAAAAAAAGGGGGATGTGTAAAGGCAATCAGGCATCCAGGAAGAGCAGCCTTGCTCTTGGCTGCGCTGCTTCCCTCTCTATTTGAGTGAGGATGTGCAGGGAAGGGTGAGGTGGTAGGAATGCCCTGGAGGCAGCGGGGAGAATGGGAGAGGGAACCCAGAGCCTGGACTTGCAAAATGCCAGAGGGAGCTATGCAGGCTGTGTTGGAGCTGGGTATTTTTGTTGCACTGATAAGAGCTGCCCTGGGCTGAATGACATCAAGCAAGAGAGTCCCACCCAGATGAGATGATCACAGGAGGGACTGCAAGGGCAGGCGACACTGACATGGTGTTACAACATATTCTCCCTGACCCTTTTGGGAGTGAGAAAATACAAAAGCCATTATATAATGACCTACTTGGAACAAGGATGTTTGAAACAAAGTGCTGTGCTTGTGCAACAGATGTTTTTGGGTCCAAACTGAAATATTTGCATCCTCAGCCCAGGAACATTTGACCCAGAGCAGAGAAAAGGATGCAGCTTCCCCCTCCAGATTGGAATTAGACCATATTGATATTGCTAGAAAGGAGCTCATCTTGTTAAATCCTCAAAATTCAGCATGCTATGGAAAGGAAGGGTCCATTTCTTCCTCCTCTCCACCACCCCTTCCCTATGGGGAGAAAAGGAAAGCAATTGAAATTGTTCTCTAATGGGCCTGAGGACTTTTGGACAGGTTAATAAAGAGGGGGGACTCACCAAGGACACAAAGTAAGGAATGAAAAATAAAGATGACTACCACAGTGCTACACCACTGCACAGTCCTCAGGAAACATCTGGCATCTTCCCTGGCCTGTGCCAGAGTATTTCCCATGGACTTTTCAGAGAAAGCAACTCACAGAAGTCCCCTTGTAGGAGATCACAGCCTTATTTCCCACCAGGCATCAAAATAATCACCACACCAAAGCTGATATCTGAGCCACCATTTGTTAATTGTTAGAGCCAGCCAAATCTGACAAAATAACAGCCGTGTTCTGGGTTAATGCTGGGTACAGTTTTTACTTCATAAACAGGAAGCACTCAAGTTACAGTCAAATTAGATTTATTTTCCTGCCCTATCTATTGAGTCTCCCATTTCATTAGCTTTCTACTTTTAAATTTTGTATCATTCATTTCCTCCTGCCTTGTAACCCTTTTAGATATCAATAAGATATCCATTTTCCTAACAGAAGAAAAAAATCCCAGACATAGCCAAAGCCATGGTGGATGTAGTGGAACACCAGAGAGCATTATTTAAGAAGTTACTATTAAAAATCAATCCAGAGCAAAGTTACCAGTTTACCTAACAAGAGACAAATCTGTCTTCTAAAATGGCAGGTTGGCCAATACATGAAACTGATAAAAGAAGTTGAAAAGAAACCAGGGAGCCATTTTCCCCCTCTCTCTCTTTTATTTTTCAGCCTTCTTAGGATGAATGCTATATCCCATTAACTGCACAGAGGAGTGCAAACAGTGAGTACAAACACAGCCCCTTCCCTGGCAGCCTGTTTGCTTAGCTGTGCTGGCTGTTTGAGCAGCAATAGACTCGTTCCAAAGCCATAAGTTGCTGTTTGCTGTAGCATTTTAGTGAGCTGTTAAGAAGGGTTTGGGCCAGTGTGTTGACAAATGCCTCTTCTGAGTAAGAAAGCTCCTCCTTCCCTTCTGGATCTCTTCTCTAACCCAGGCACCAGTGATGCCCTAGCACGCTCCCTGTTGGAAAAGGGAGTCTGGCTGGATTGCTGGGGACATGCTCACACACATGTGACCATCCCTTTGCCCTGTGGTGGCATCTCAGAGCCTGATACTACATGACCTGCATCTGGTACCTGTTGCCATCCTCATCCTGCCCAAGAAGCATTGATCTTTCTGCATTTGGCTGGACAGCAGTCCAAGAGGCAGGTCATGAAGAAACATTCTGCTCCATCCCTGTTGCAGACCTCGTTTTGAGGCCTTTCTTGCAAGGCAGAATTTTGGATGGGTTCTGGCAGAGTTAAAACCCCACTGTTGCAATTTCCTGGGCAGTCTGAGCCACACCTGAGATCTAAGTGAGCACAGGTTCCTTCAGTGAGGTATCTATCTGGGTAAGAAACTTCTGCTTCCTCTGTCTCACAGTTTCCTAATCTGCTGCCTCTTGTACATCCCAGATGTTCCTGGACACCAGGGTCCCAAGGCTATGGCTCTCCTCCCTCATCTTTAGCCTAAGCACTGCAAGGTATTGCTTTGCAGTCCTCTTTTGCTTTCATTATGTGGCCACTTGAAAAAATAACCGATTAGCCAAGTGCCATAATTATCTCAGTCTGCTAGGACTGCCCTAGCCTTGCCTTTCTTGAGCATCATCCCATGTGAACTCTGCCTTTGAGGTTAACTCTGCCCTACAGGCTAAACACACATCACTTTGGAGATAACTTGCAGCAGCACCTTCTTTGTCCAAAATGAGGTTAGAGCCAGATTCAGCTGGAAGGTGAGTGCCCAAGGCTGAGCTAGGGCTGGACTTGGCAATGTGGTGTTTAACTGAGTCTTGGTGGGCTTGTGAAAATGCACAGTGTGAGTGTTTTCCTCCAGAGAAGCTGATGCAGCCACACAGAGCTTGTGATTTTTTGTCCATCTTGACCTGCCTTCAGCCTTTCTGTAGGGACCCTACCATCTTGGGATAGTGAGTCTTCAGGAACAGTTCTGTGCAGACGGTTTCCTGAATCTCTCCTTTCCTCTACCTCAGATTTTGCTTTCCTTCTCAGAAAATACCCAATCCAACTGACACACAATCAGTTTAGACCTAACTTTGACCCATCCCAAAACAGTGAAGTCACAATGGTGTCTTCATTTTCTTATTGTCCTCACACCAAACTTCCCCATCTGCTGCCTTTAATGCATTGAGCCTTCCTAATACAGAGCCCAGGACTTGGCTGTTGTGATGCCTGGTGCCTTGGGTCAGTCACTGTTTCCTGTGTCCAGCAAAAGCTTTCAGACTGATGTGCAAGAAATAGGGATGTTTTTGCTATTTTCAAGACATTTGGAACATCCTCACTCATGAGTCAGTGGGAATGCAGTGATTGGGCTGCTCTGTTGTGAATGAATGTTACATGTCAAGTCATTATTTGTCTTCTCTAATAGAAAATATTTGTTCCTTGACAAACTGAGGCAGCCCTTTCCCTTCCTTTCCTCTTTAGCAAACTGGATTTTCAAAGCTCTCACTTTTGGAACATTCTATTTCCAGTCCCAAGAGAGACAAGGTGACGAGCTGTCCTTCCTGATAAAAACCTTGCAGTATTTTTACATTACAGAGTGGCTTTGTTTAGTTTGTGCTATATTTATACCAGGGGAAAAAAAGAAGCAGAGAAGTCTTTCCCATCCAGTAAGAGAGAAAATAACTCTGACCATATTATTATGAACAACAAGTTTTTCTTCTGCAATGTAATAAATTCATCTGAGCCAGGATTTGTACTGGGAAGGTGTTTTCATAATTATGGGGCAGGAAGGGACAGGACTCTTAAACTGACCTAATTAGAGACATCTAAAAATAAAGTAAGAGTAGCAAAATATACATATATATAAAATTGATACATGTAAAGTCACATGAACAGATACTGGTTTTCCTCACTTTGTAGATCTGACAGTTGTTTCCTTCTCATGATCTGATCAGGAAGAGGTGAAGAGGCTCTTTGAGTGCATTTGCAGTCCTGGGCTCTGTTCCTAGGGCCCTTTAGGGTCATGTTAACACACAAATGACAAATACTAACACACTCAGAGCTTTATTCTTTTCCATGGGCTCTGACATTATGAGATCTGGAGTCAGGAAGAAGTGTTATTCCTTTCTCACTGCAGTGCTCTCCCTATTCAACAGAGACCCCCAATCACTTCTAGGATAGGTAGGCTCAAACTGCATAATGCTTAAAAAAAAAAAAATGCCCTGACCTCTAAGGAGCTGCTGGGTAAGCAACAGTCCTGTTCTGCATATGGAAAGACATCTCCTCTCAGTGTCCATCCATGGTTTCCCTGGAAGATTCCTTGAGTACTGTTGATCCTGTGAGTCTGGGCAACTTAAGTACAAGATGAGAAAGGTCCTTCTCTGCTGACTCCATTGTAAACAGTTGTCTAAGCAGTATTTCTACAAATACTTTATTTATATCGATACTGCACAGGGCCAGCAGCACAAAGAGCACTTGTTATGATCTTCCAGTGCCACTGAAATATGATGTGACTCCAAATTTTGGAAGGGGGATAATGATGATCATGGGAGGGTCTGAGGGGCATGTGTTCTGTTTTTAGACTAGAAGATTGTCTGTTCCTGGGTGAAGGCTATTACTGGTGTCTCTGTTCAAGTCAATAGAGAGGCTGTTGTTTCTGCACTTCTCAATGGAAATTTCAAAAGATGCCTTTTATTGCAAATTTGTTTTGACCATCTCCATGTGCACCTCACACGCACACATCACTTGGCAAGAGCATTTCTTTCACGAATGGTATATTGCCATCCCTTTTGGTTCTGATCCTGAATAAAAGCTGTTCCTCTCCCAAGCTGAGGACAGTTGTGGTGACCCACCCTTAAGGGGAAGGCAGTCAATAGAGTCTATTTTGTTCAAGTCCTAATGTGGTTATTTTTCATGTTATCCTTGAGGATTTTTTTTGTTCAGCCCTCTGATTAAAAAAAGTGGTGAGTGAATTTTGTGAAAATTATGTCAAAAAAACAATATGTGAAAATGAAAGTCTATTATAATTATGCTCCTTCTAGCAATTATTGCAATGTAATAAACACTCAGCACTTAAACTGCCAAGAATGTTATGAGCATGAATTAGTAATAAGTATCAGAGAATCATTATAATTCCTCTGGTCTGTAACACAGAGAAACTGAAGAAAACTGTGAAATGACACAAATCTCCCTGAAAGCAGATGGTGGAGCTCTTTGGGGAAGAGGCATTTTCTGCATCCAAAATTCTTCTGGCTCCAGGCCACTGCCTCAGACAATTAAAGAATAACAGTGCCTGGACTTCCCATCTTTGCTCATTCTTCTCATTCTTCTACGTGTTGGTGCCTCCCATTGCATGTGATTTTATCATTAATAAAAAAAAAAAATGTAAGTACTTCCTTGATAATTTCTAGTGGTAATAAGACTGTAACCTGAATGCTCATGTCCTTTGAAGCACCAGTTACAGATACAAATACCTGGTTTGCTATCTTGGCATCATTTGCTGCAGTAAGTCCTATTTTAACACTCACATGTGTATTTGGCTAACATATTGGTTATTCTATCCTTTGTTTCTCCAGTCACTGGTTTAATACAAAACATGACCTGATGCAGGTGCTTTATTGACATTTACTTTGTTGCACACATCAAACCAAAAGCAAACCTATTTCTTTTCATATTATGTACATTTTATAGCTAAAGAACTGCTATTTTTTGCTATCATCTTTTCTTCTGAAGACCAGTGCAAAGAAATCATTTAGCTCTCTCGAGTCTCACTGATTATTGCTTTTGCATTATGATGGTTAAAAACTCCATAATGTCTCCTGGGAACTTCCCTTGTCTGCATGACTTTATTGTAGATTTAATTATTTTTTATCTGTAGGTGTTACTTTTCTAGTATACCCATAATTCCACTTCTCTATATTTCTCCTGATATTTTCTGTGGTTTCTTCTGTCAGTCCCGCTTGGGCTTGAACCCTACTGTTTCAAAAAAAGCATGAAACAAATTCTTATTACTTGTGTTTTAAACCAACTGATTTATTCTTTATTTTATTTTATCTTTCTCTCTTCTCTTTTTGCTCTGTGCAATGAAATGCAACGAGACTGAAGAGAGAAAATTTAATCAGTCTCAACTTTCCTTCAGGCTGCTTGTGGCTGGAGAAGGGCCCAAACTAAAACCATAAGGTCAACAACCCTTGCTTCCTGTACCTTCCCCATCTACTGAACAGAACAGTGTTGAAACTCTGTGCCCAAATGCACATCCAGACTTTGCTAGTAGTCACTAACTTCATAACGAACTAAAGTAAACTTGGCTTCAGACCAATTCTTTCTTCTAAGATGCTGGCTGTTGGCCTATCTTTATCTGGAACAACTTCCTACTTACCCTCCTTGTACCTCTGAGTACAATTGTGCCAGGAGTCTGAATAGAAACTCTCTTCCTCCATAACTTGTGACAGCAAAAATCAACATAATTAAAGAATAAAATGGAAGGGAAAGTATGAGGAGGAAGAAGATCTGGTATGTGGGCAGAAGACAATAGCTAAATGTTCTGCTGAGAGTTTTGTCTGGAAATGCTGTTAAGATTAGAGTACTTTTCTCTGATTCTGCCCTCATTTCTGTAGCCACTAAGGATCCTTGCTGCATCAGACACACAAAGCCCTCCCTGCATTACAGGTGAAATGGCAGAGCAGCCAGAGACATGCAGGCTTGCAGGGTCTCAAGGGAGAGGTTTTCCTCATGGTGTGTCCTGGTTGGTTTTTGCTAATGAAATCCTTCCTAGGAATAAGTTAGTGGCTCCCTACAAGCACCTCTAGGCTGTCTGCACATACTCTAATTCAATGACACCTCTGCCTGCTTAACATAGGCAGCACCAATATATTAACCACCATTTCCTGCTTCTTTACATGTTTGTTCCTTGCTGCTGGAAGCCAACTCCACCACTGGCACAGGGATCTGTGCCCACTTCTTCCCCAGCAGCTACCATCCAGACACGGGAACATTGCAACCAAAACAAAAAAGATTATTAGATCTTCCATGTGCAATCCAGCAAGCCAGAAAGGGCTTCTGTTTCCAGAGCACAAGCAAACAAACAGTACCAAGTTTAAATTTGGTGCAACTATATGTATTTTTCAGGCAAAGTATGAGGCCAGGAGAAGGTCTGTCTGCTCTAGGGAGGCACTGTGACAGTCGTATCAGTTACGAAGTTCATGTACCACTTGTTTGGATTCAGAGATCATCCTCAATTTTGTACTTCTGAACAAATCAAGTTTTAGACAGATGGGGGATGCCTTTTGAAAAGATATATGCAAGAAAGAGGAGACTTGGGTACAGCAGGAATGTGCTGGTGATGCCTCACTGAAAGGGGAACCCAGTCACCCCAAGAAAGAGGGGCTGCTAATTTGCTGGGGGAATAAAGATCCCAGAGAGCCTGGGAAAAACAAACAGGTCCTTCTGGGTAGTGAACTGTTTTTCAGGATTCCTTGGCAGGCAACCAGCCACTCTGCTTTGTAAAGTCTTGTTCTTCCTTGCAAGGAGGAAAAAAATAACTGAAGGGCCGTTTTTTGAATAAGGTCATCATAATGCACTCAAGAAGCCCAGCGCCACAGCTCCTCATTGTGAGTGCTATGGGGTGTAGCTGCACTTTACAGGTGCTTGAATAAACAACACTACCACTTTCAGGGGAAGAGAAAATATATAAAAGACAAGCCTAATGACTTCAGCCCAGCCAGCTTTTCCCCCACGCTTCACCAGCCCCCCTTCCCGCGTCCCAGACAACCTCCAAACCCAATGCCACTGCCTGTCTCCAAGTGCGTGACAAGCGGAAAAAGGCCTTTTCTCCCACAGGAACAGCCAGTGCGACCCAGATATGTTGTGGGGAGTTTAACCCCTTGGCTGGCTGGTGACATGCCATGTATAATCACAGGAATGCTGTGCCATATATCCATATATGTATCTGTTTCCAGATGCATATATATAGATTTTTTTTTTCTTTTACTTACCTTCCCCATTCCAGCATGAGCATGTCCCAGCTTAACCACTACAGGAAAATTTGGAGTTGTGAGCTGAAAGACAAAAGAAGGACCCTTTCATTAGTTATTTTTTTCCAGCCACTGTATTTGAAATAATTTTCTTTTATTTAGTAGCTTTTACCCTCTTCTTGGACACTGTAAACTGGATAATAAAAAGACCAAACAAAGTTTATCTCGATGGTAGGGCAGTGAGCAAATAGCGCTTTTCTGCATTCCATGTGATTGAAAATGGAGACCTGGCAGAATTCATCAGATCTGTCCTGTTTCTGCTGTGTGATAGCAGTTTTCCCAGCCTATACATAAGGATTTGTGTACACCCATATGTACACAGCATGTAAAATACTGTTGCACTTGCAAGCTTGAGTAAGTGAACAATTTCAGATGCTGAAAACATATGAATGGTGAGAAAGACAGGAGTTATTTGCTCTTTTCCACACTGACTGCTTTGGCCTTAATACTGAGTGCACTAGAACTCAAGGCATCACTCCTCCCACCCACAGGGAGGGTGGGGGGACAAGGAGAGAAGGAAGTGGGGCCAACCCTTAGGTGCAACTCACAGAGTCCATCTACTCATAAAGCCTGTTCTTCTTTACCTTTAGGGGTGGGTACAGTGAATAAAAGAAAACAAAGAAGGATTGGAATTGGCAATAAAAATAGAAAAAAAAAGGTCATATGTTCTCCCTGGCTTGTGTGGTGTTTCCATTGGAAGGGTCCTGCCATCCAAGGCACACAAGGTCATCTTAGAGCACATGTGGGATTTTACTTGAAGAACTGCAAGTACCCTCTCTGCCTTTTCTTCTCCAGTTTCATGCCCATGCAAGGATTCACTTGGAGTGATTGGCTCAGAGCTGGGTGGCTGTACTGGTAGGAAGTACACGTCAGGGGTAAGTAGGATATATGCACCATGTTACCCCTATGTATGGATTGGTTCATTTCTACACCTCTGCTTGGCATCCCTGTGGCCTTCATCTTGTCTTGTGTTCATGATTCTTGTGATCTAAATGCTATTTGTTCCATATACTGCTGGTTATTTTTTATTGAATGTTTTATTTCCTTTAAAGACACTTTTATCTTTATTTAAATGCCTGAAGCAATGAGCTCTATTCATTAAGCAGTTAACCTGGAGATCTGGCAAAGGGAGGCAGTTGAATTTTGATGGATAAATGGGCCTCCTATTTATTTAAGTTTGAGAATAGATAAACAACTTGTTCTTCTGCTAATTACCAATTGTCTGTACTGACAGGCAGGCACTACGCCCTAAAGATAGAATGGTGCTGCAGACTCCATCTGTGGCAGCTCACTATAAATAACAAAATTAGTAGTGAACACTGATATGTTTTGCTATTCAGCTGCTTATATAAAGAAATGTCACAGGAGAGGGGAGCAGTTAGTGCATCACATCCTCAGCAGCCTGTGTCACTTTCTTCAGACAGAAAGCTGAAGAGAGATCTTCTTCGGACCACAGAAGGGCATAAGAAATCACAGTCCTGGCACAGGCACGGACCAGCATCACTGCTTCGGAAGAAGAGGCAAGAGGCTGATAGGTGGCCATCCTGAAGTCAAGTGGTTAAGTATATGTCCAGGGACATGAGTTTGTACTCTATTTTACCTTTGCCTCTTTAATTCATTGTAAGAGCCTGAAATTTAATTTATGCTGATATAAATGAATAAATTGGAGGACTGCATCTGAGGCTTACTGAAGATAGGGCTCTGGATGGACCATGCCAGGCCTTTAATGCTGAAAGATGAAAGGTAACCTAGTAGTTAAGGCACCCACCTGCTCAGGCTCTGGGAGAGGTGGCTCACTTCCCAGCTCTCTCATCCCTGCCCAATGCGCCCTGTTTGAGCCAAAGTGCTTGCAAGCCCTGTTTGGGAGGCAGCAGCTGTTCCTACAGAGCAGGAAAAGCAAACTGCATGCTGTAAGCCTGCCTGATACCCTGGCAAGGAGGCCAGAGAAGTGTGCAGGATAGATAATGCTCTATCACCAGCTCAGAGCAGACAGAGGCAGGAAGCAATGTCTCTGCTGCTCTGTTTTTTGTCCCCTGCCTATGATGTTGCTGAGGGAGCCTGCTCGGGCATGGGGCCCAGGAGTGGGAAGCATCTGTTTTCCTGTATACATGCAAAGAAAGTTTGGGATCCAGTAAACAACCCAAGTTTACTGTTAGTCTGGAAACTACCACCGGCAACGACAACATGCTGCGCAAACTTCTCCCTTTTGCTTCTTGGAAACAAGAGCTCAGCTATCTTACTAAGGCTTGGTCTCATCCCATGTAGGGGTGACCAGCTGGTGTCAGGGCATGTTGGGGTCACATAGGCCATACAGGCATAGCACTTGGGGTTTGAGGTGAGACAGATCCAGACTGTGAACATGTGGTAGCCTTGCTGGGAAAGCTGTGGCTACAGAGAAATGCTGGTGCACGGTTAGCCAGGAATCTGCCTCTGCCGCTGAAAACCCACCAGACTTCCACATACATGAACCTGCCTTATGGAGGAACCAACAAGAGAGCATGGCACATGCACAGAGCTGCATTATATAATGAGTTTATCTAGTGACAGTGAAGTGCTCATAGCCTGTGCTGAAGTTAAGTGTAAACAAAAGCTCTCCATAGTCCGCAGGACTAAAGCAACCAGACTCCTCAACCACCCACTGGAAAGCCCTTGCTGAAGTGGTGGAAGTGATTCCAGTCAACAGGGAGACCTCCAGGTTCTACCAGAGTCTTGCTGGGACTCAAGTCCCATTTTTGTTGCCTCTAAGGTGGCCAGCCAGCATACTTGGCAAGAACCCAGATGCATAGGGAAGCCAAAAGAAGGGAGAATTTATTATACACATGACTCTGATGCAATTCACACACAAATGGGGTGAGAAGTTCTGCGGGTAGCCAAAGCCACCACAAGGGCAGACCCCTGAGATGAGTATTTATACATACTGAGTCACAAATTTCCTGGGAAAGAAGGTTATTATAATCACATAATAGCAACACATTTTAATAAGAAAAGCATGTTTTTACTGAAATCATGCAGAGACATATGTCTGTATCTTTCTATGTGTTGCAAGGGCTCTTCTTTTCTTGGAAAAATAGTGAAAAGTACTTTGATCATTTTAAAATGTGCATGAACTGTTGACAGGACTTACAGATGAGGTTGGCAGGTTTTGCGATGGGACTGTAATGCTGCAGCTAGCTCAGTGATCATATGCAGGGTGTTAGTTCACATGCAGAACTCAAATCTTTGAATTAAAATCTTATAAATGCATGCCCAGGGGTTGTGACAAAGCCTTGAGGTGCCAAGGATTAAATAAATGTCTAGAGCTTGGTGTAGGTACAGGCCCGGTAAGAGTCAAACAGCAGCTTGAATCCTGAGCTAGGAACTCATCCATGTGTTTGGTAGTAGTGAAGGGAGAGTCATGGAAGTTGTTTCCAACTTAGAACACCGATGGCCCAAAGTGTACTATTTCAACCCCCGATTTTCAGGGCTCTGTGTGTAGTGTCACTGCAAGGATGACTTTGCAGTTTATCAGTTTTGGCAAGGGTGTGTAAAATGAGTGCTGGTATGCACACATTAGCCTTTATTTGAAAACACGTGGCTGTCAACTGTGACCCTTTCCCCTTTACCTTCTGCCCCTCCTTTTCAACAAATAATGAGGCCTTCAGTACTTCTTGTAAATTTATGAATATTTTCTCTATTCTTTACTGATGGAGCAGTAGAACAGAGTTGGATATAAATTGACCTGAAGGAAGGAATCTTAGATGGGCAATGTTCAAAGCCAGGTGGGACAAGGCCTTGAGCAACTTGGTCTAGTGGGAGATGTCCTTGCATATGGCAGCAGGGATGATAGATGATATTTAAGATCCCTTCCAACTCCTTAACATTTGATGATTCTATGAAACCAGATCTAACCCATAATACAATGCTTTTGACTATTCCATTTCACTGAGACCCTTAAGAGAGATGCTGATTTTAAGTTTGTGATTTTTTGTACTGTCTTGTAGTCCATGAACAAAACAGGATGTCTCTTTTGATTTCCTTCCATTATGTGTGGTTTTGTGCATTACTTCACATTATCTAGCTCATTTTATACCATGAACTTTCAGTTCCTAGTACTATTCTTTCCTCTGCAAAACCCTTCCAATCAATGCTAAAATGAGTAGTACAGGCTGCAATTACATCATGGTTAATATTAGGAGGGATTTGGGGGGTGGGAGATGGAGTCATTAAAACTTTGGTCTCTTGGCATTGGTATTGCATTACCATAGCATCCAGCGTTTTCAACCAGGCCATAGCACAAGGTATTGTAATTTTGCCTTCACCCTTCCCCCAGAAGTAATATTCTGAATTTTGCTTTTATACTCTAAACCTGATTTTTATGTTTATTTAGCTGCTTTCACTTGTATGATCACGAAGTCTATTTTGGGTGGGTACCTAATGGATGATGGGAATGTTGTTCGTGCACTTGAGACCTAAATGTTGGAAGTAACGTGTGTGGCACTTTCCTGGTGTCAATTAAGTTGAAGGAGCTGTGAACATATAATTTCCTGTAAAAGCAAGCAAGCTGGTTCAAACCTACAGGAAAATAATGATGTCATAATATGATGTCATTGTCTTTATGGAACTGTCTTACTAAAAACTTGAGCTGAAGATCAGCACCAGTTGCCTGCCAGCCGTGTCAGGCATGGCAAGATTAGGGCTGCATGCAATAGGGTTTCCTGTAAGACACACGCCTGTGTGATGATTACTGTATTGTAATTAGAGCACAATGAATAAAAAAAACATTATCTGGGAAAAGAGGGCTTCAAGACAGCTTTTAACACAGCTGAAGTAAATCCTGAGGAGAAGTAGGTATCTGCAAAGGTCTCAGGTGGAAGGAGGAGATAGGTGTTATGATGAGAAGACCAATGAGATACTTGTGACAGGAGGAGTTCAATGACAACTAGATCACAGCAGCATTGTACAGGTGGGATCTGAAGCAGTAAGGCAGTTGATGGACGAGATGGCAGCAGGGTGGTAAAAAAATATGCTTTGATTCTCTCATTGCTTTTAAAAAGTACAACAAAAGAGAAGAAGAAGAAAAAAAAAACCCAACAGCAGCATGACTTAATCCCACATCCTCGAGTAAACAAACCACAAACCAATGTTTCAGGGCTCCTAACACTTGCTGCGGTTAGAATGGGTCATGGGAGTGAATAAAAAGGGGTAAGCACAAACCGGAACATTTTGTCATCAATTCCTCCTCTAATGTTACGTAACTTCTTTATTTGAGACAGAACGTATTTGTGTTCCCCTTGTGGAGAACAGGAGTGTGAACATTTGATATTATTCTCATTCCTTTGGAGCTTCAAGTGTGAGAATTATATTAACATATCTAGACAAGCAAATGCTCAGCAAAAAACCCCAAAATGCAGTACGTGTGTGCTTATATTCACACACATATCTAGCAGTCCTGGTCAATAAATGCCCATATTACCACATATCAAATCACAAGCAGGTTTTTTAAAGGTTCTATGACTACATAGAAAATTTCTATAATTCCTTAATGCATGATGTTGACTTCCTTAAAGGCACCACTATTATGCAGCGGTGCCTTTAAGGCAGCTTTTTATCTTTCCTTTTTTTGCTAGGAGAGTGAATACATTCTTCCAACTCCTTATATTGAGAAACTTTCCAAATATTTTTTGCGGGATGCAGTGAAAAAGAAGAAGAAACTCTTGAGTTTTCTTTTCCCCCTGACCTGAATCGTGTGCCTTTTGCTGTATTTTTCTCTAATTAGAAAATTCCATCCCACATGTAAACACATTGCAAAGGAAGAGATGGTGAACACCAGTTGTTAACTGTAGCATCTAAGCTATGGTAAAAGATACAAGAAGGAGACAGATGGGAAATAAAATGCTTTATGAATTTATGCTGGAGTCTTCAAAGCCATTGCTCCTCTAAGAATCCCTGAGGTTCACAAGATACTAGCCAACAAACCTCTCTTCACTTGACAGGCTTCACTGCCCCTTTTTTTGGGAAAACTCTGAATTCTCACTGATTTCAAAATGGGCAGCATGGGGTTTCTTTGGAGTGAACAAACTCCCCTAAGCTTCACCGAGGAAAACAACTTTTTGCAGCAAGTCTCCCTGAAGCCAGTCATACCCCAGTTACTGCTGGTCTCTAATCTCACCACACAGCCTGCTGCAGGTACTTTTCTGTCACCAAAGTGCATATGGTTCTCACCCTGACTTTTGCACACAGTGAAGCAGTGTGCCCTGACTACAAAGCTGGGAGGCCCCCACATGACTCCAAGGGCTTAGCTGTGATTTCACAACCTTCTGTAGCACATCTGAGAGTGGCGCAGTTATGTCAGTGTAAAATGAGAAGCGGGTCCTGGGCTTATTAGTACACTCATTGAGAAATATCTACCTGGTACAGAAATGGTTCTGAAGTTTTCTTGTAAACCTCATGTCCTTGTAAGTGCCAATGACTGTGTGCAGACTCGGCTGGCACTGCCATGTCAGATGCTGGCATGAGCGATGAGCCATGGGTGCTGCCTGGCACAGGCAAGGGGATACTGGAACAATTGAAATACTCCTGGGCTCCTGAAAGCTCTTGGGTAATGAATCACCACCTCCTTCCTTCTTGCCATTCTTCAGCACTGAAAGCTATAGAAATAGCAGCACAGAGGACCAAGCAGTCACAGTTGGACTTCTTTGAAAGATCCATTTTTTATACATTTTTAAAAGCACAGTTAATAATCTTGATTAATGCCTCAGGAGGGACTTTGGACTTAAAGAAAAATGAGGATTACAGGAAGTATCATCCTGCAGCTGGCATCTCTTGCCACATCTGTACAAGTAAATAGAACAATGACATAGCAAGGACACTGGCCCTGATTTGCCTATACTGTTAAATTGTTAGACCAATCTCTGGCATATTCTGTCTCAAGATGAATAAGCTTCTCCCATGCAGTTCCCAAGCACAACATGGAACCACCATAAGTCTGCAGAACACTGGAGGCTAGAAGGGCTTTATAGCACAGCTGTGGCTGGGCCATAACAGAGCTGCTGGAGAATAAGCCTGGCACTCTATGGTTTGCCACTCTTAATATAGCTTCTGTCTGCCACACTGGGTTGAGCAGGAGAGTAGCTCTTATCTTGCATTATGTATTATCTTTGTCTGCTCCCACATTAGTTTTTCATTTTGGTTGTACACACAAATGGTTTATCTCATGCAGCCAGATGTCATACCATTCCCATATGACAGTTACCACTGACTACCTTTTTCAGGCTGAATTCACAGTGGGTCCTTTTTTGGCTTACAGCCACAGATATCTACACCACATTTCTTTTGCCTGCTGACCTGGAAAGTCAGGTATTGCCTCACACAAGAAATGATCTATGGGCTCAGTTTGTTCTATTTTACAGCTAGATCATATTTTCTGCTTTTTGAGCCCTTAGGCTCATGCAGGAATTCAAATAATTTGCTTATGTGGTCTGGAGTGAAATACATATCCCCTACTTTTTGTGCTCTGGGACATAAATGCGGGGAGTAAATCCTGTTCCATGGATTTACCTCCTCCTTGGGCTGCACATAGAGTTAAACACTGGCAACATCTCTTCTTAACACTGAATTTGTTATGGTGTCTTTTTTAGGCTCCTAGAGAAGGTGGGGGTCAGGTATGAGCTCTGTTCTTCCTCGTTCTTGTGCTTCACAGTTTCAAGCTTCTTTCTCCAGATAAAAATCTTCTGTGTTTATCCAGACTAATTTTTGGCTCATGTCGGAGACATTGAGGACATGAAAGGCAGCCATTGTATCCCATGTTTGAATTAGCTCTGTGTCTTTTGAGATTTCTTGGGAGCTTTCAAATTACATGTTTTTGATAGGAGCCAAAAATTGTAGGAAGGGCTGTATTTCACAATCTCTCTAAATTCAGCAATTGCTTGGGAAAAAGAAAAAAAGAATGAGGTCCCAAGGGGCAAATTTTACATTTTGAAAGGTGGAAGTGTCATGTTTCAATGATTCCGTGAATGAACACTAATTAACTTCTTCCTCCCCCCCTCCAAATGAGACCTGGAATGCTCTCAAACTGCAAAAGGGAAGTTTTTCTGACATGCATTTAATTTCTCCATGTTTCATTCTTGAGGATTTTGGAGATATCCAAAACCTTGAGACCTCTCATGAGCTGAGAAATACATTTCCCTACCTAGGCTTCAAAGGCATGGGTCGTTCTGCACTGGCACCACTTGGGTATTTGTCTCCCTCTTGTGTCTCATTCAATGAGAAAAGATACAATCCTTCTCCACCTGTTTGCTACAGCCACTAGTGCTCCCAATGAAGTGGAAAAAACTGTGGGTGACCTGTGCTCCTAATTGTCTGCCAACTCAGTGCTAAGAGACAACCTAGTTTGATATGAGGAGTAAAAAGCAGAAGGGAGATCAAGCAGGCTCCACACAGGATACAGGCAGAGTTATTTTCAGCTGGGACTGGCTTCTGTTTAAATCTTTCCCAGCTGTAACAAGGAAGGAGTTCCTGAAGTGAAAGCATTCAGATGAAGACAGAAGAAACCACTGTGCGGATCAGCCTTTTTCATCTCGCAGCCACCACCTCGGCCAGCGGCATTTTTCCCCTGCTGAGCACACATTGATGTACCGCAGGCTGCAACAGCCAGGAATGGCGAGAAGCAGGAAGCAGAGAAATTCCTTTTGGAGTAACACATAGACCCTCTTCTTTACCTTGGGCAAGCCTGGAGTGGCAAAGGATGTTGTGGTATCTGTGAGCCCACTCCTGTTTGTCTAGAGAGAAAGGGTTCACCCTTTACTGGAAAAAGAGGTGGAGACCTGAGCTGATTTCATCGCTGAGGCAATATCTCCACTTCTCAGGGATAAATGAGACAAATGTGAGTGAGTTGGTCCACGCCCAGTACAGGAAGGCATTTGTTTTTTTCCCAGGCACAGTACTGAGGCTATCGCGGGATCCAGGTAGGATTTTGGAATGTGGGTAGAAACCCATACGGATGTGTAACTGGGGATGTGCCCAAAAGAAGGGCAAGGGGTTCAGGAGAGGAGCTCATGCCAGACACTCTGGTTGGAGGTAGAAACAGGCACAGTCAAAGTCTGAAACTAGTCTGGAAATATGGGTTTCTTTAAAAACTTGTTTCTTTAATACAATTCTACCTCTTTTCTTCCCATCAAACTTCATGCCATTAAATCATTTTTCAAAACGAGTTGCTGAAGTCTTCTATTGAGGTCATGTCTTTCTCTTGGAGGTAGTGCCAGCACCTTAGTAACGCAGCAGCTGAACTTCTCTGCAGAGTTTCTGTGCTGCACAAACTCTTGCTATCAAAATACACAGACCAAATTTCAAGGAGTACCTTTTAAACAACAACAAAAGATCTTTGCACAGACAAAGAAAACAGTCTGCTTTCTCAAAAAAGATAAATCCTACCTTAACCGTTTAGGATTATATAAAAGCTGTAAAGTTAATGTGTAAAAAATTAGGTTCAAATGGGAGAAGCCAAATGGACTTTTCATTTTTTTCTTGGTTTTGTTTCTTTAATTGTGAAATCAAAGAGAGTTTTGTATACACTTATCCTTGCAGACTTCTCAACTGATTGTCTTTCATCCATCAGTTGTGAGTGGGACAATAAAGAAAATATTCAAAACTTTCCATGCAGAAGTGGCTTAGCTAATTCCATCCTCAGAGAGTAGCAGGTGTCCATGCTATGTATCTGTGCTCTTTCAGACTTCAGTAGCAAGAATCTCTGATACTGGGCCTTGAAGACAGAGTGCTATTTCATATGCATTTTGTAGACAGCCCTAATTAGTTAAATTAGTTTGTCTGCATCATAAATGTAAAGCAGTGCACATTGGATTTGTCTCTAATTGTGGCATTGCTCTGGTGATGGGTTGCAGACTTCTCTTTTTTTTTTTAACATTCTCATTAGTGCTTAGCTTCAGGCATTTGTGAGAAACCACAGCCTCCTAAAGCTCCCACTCCTGTCCTCTTAATTTTGACTCACGAGGTTTTAATGGATCAACAGAAGGCAAAGAAAGCCTTTGGTTCTCATACCATTCAGCAAGCTTCCGGCTGGCACTGGTGTTGTTTGGGAACCCTTCTGGGGATGAAAGCAAACTCTATACAGATGTGGCCTCTTCTGAGACTGCCCTTTGAGGCCTGTTGATTCTCAGAACAAAAAGCACGTGAGGAGGGTGACTGGCAGGGGATTTCCATGGAGCGCTGTAAGTGAAATTGTTCTAAACTGATCCTGCACCACACAGGGATAATGATAGTCCTTGGTGGAAGGGGTTCCCAAAAGCACAAACGCTGCTCTGATCCTTTGTACAAGCAAATCTTTCCATAACCTCAGTGGTACACTGTGTGGAGATTCTCTGGGCTGATAGGCTCATGAAGCACATCACGATGCAGGCCCACGAGTTTGGAGCTGGAAAATGTAGGGTTGGATGAATGTGGCAGAAAAGCCACATGTAAATGGCCTATGCAGGGACAGTTTGGGTGTTTCTTTTCCCAGACGTTTCTGGGAAGGGAGCGTGGGGTTGGCTTACATGGCCAACTGGCTGTTGCTGTGTATTTTTGGACCTTAGTCTCCACCTGTGAGAAGTTAATGGAGTGAAGCCATCTGGTTGGGTATCTCTGTGCCTGCTGTGAAGACACGCTCACAGGGCACTAATGACAGATCCTGTCCTTTTTTCCTAAACCTTCACACAGGGAGTTTATGAGGCATGATGTGTAAACCCTGCCCCACGGAAGGATTAACCCGCTCTCTGAAACTGGGAGTGGTAAATGGGATCCCTCCTGAAACAAATCCCACTATGTGTACAACCACTGATTAAACTGAGGCTTTGGATGGTAAAACTGTAACCGGGGCAGGAAATTTGATTACATCCATCAGTCCAGCTGTCTGACTTCATGCAGCTAATGCTGTCCTGAGCTCATCACTGCGGCAGCACGGCACTGCACACGTAAGGGTTGGAGCCCTGGCCACACCGAGGGCAATAGGAGTCGGCTCATTCATTTCGATGAGGCCGTGCTTTCTTTTGCAATATCTGGTAAAGAATGTTTATCTCAAATTCCTCTCCTACCCTGAGGTATTTTCACTGTTTTATTGCTCAATGATGTAACTTTTAAGCAATCCGTATGGAGATGGCCTTTCATGCCCATAGCTGAGGCCGACTAGGAGTAGAGGGACGGCTAAGAGGCTGTAGCCATTCACCCTGCTTATGATGCAAGGTCCCAGAGGAACATGGACCAAAGCTGCCTCAAAGTGTCGCCACAGCAGGGAGAAGCAAGCTTTTTCAGGAATTTGGAGCAGTGCTGGGAAAGCTCAGAGAAAGGGGGAAGCTGCTGACCCCTTCCTCTCTCTTGTCTCTTCCCACACATCTGTGAGGTCTCTGATGAGGTTGTTAAGGACAGGCTGGGACTCTTCCTTCTAGGGTGGCACATCTCCATGCCACACCAGCACTGGTCTGGGACAACAGACCTCATTTTGACCAAAGTTTCCAGGTTGCCAAATAATGCCAGGAAACACAAATTACTTCTATATGTGATTTCATTCTTTTATGCCATAAGCTAATTGCTTCCTTGTACCACAATATGTTCCAGCTGTCGGCCTTTATCTGTTTCTGAGTTTCTTCTGTCACTCTGGAGCATGGGCAATTTAGAAATGGTTCCCACACTTCCTTTTACTTCAAAAAAACACAAGAAAACAAAACACTCTTAGGCAAAATCTGCCCGCTCCTAACTGTACTTCTCCATGTGAGAGGATCCAAGATCAAATTCTCTAAAATATTACCTATCAAAGGATTTACTCTGCATTTGTTGACAAAGAGCAGAGCTTCTTTGCTGCACAAGCAGAAGCCCAGACAGAACTGGGACAAGATAAGCTGTGCAGTGTGACAAAGACAGTGTTAATGTTTAACATGGTGAAACTACTTGTCTAAGCTTACAAAGTCTGGCTTGGGACTGAGGGAGAATGAGGACCCTTTATTTGTAAAATTTGATGTAAACCTTCTATGTCCCCACCAAAGGATGACATTACTTATATTGAATTCACTTTAGATATACTGGGCTGGTTGAGAGGTGATTAGGTAGTAGACAGTACTGCAAAGAGAGACAGAGATCAGATTTTCAGAGCTACAAGCAATCCATGTGAGAAGGAGATTAAACAGATCTTTCTTCTCCAAGCACAGCTTTTAAACATTTCCCAACATCCAAGATTATTTTTAATGTGCTTTCAAAATATAAAGTAGTATATCGGTTTTAAATTTTTCAACAGCAAATATGTTTTGAAAGGGAAGAGAAGATGTATAAGGAGTTGCCCAGAGAGGTGGGTGAACTTGGCAGTTAAATTCAAAGCTGACCTTTTCAGTGGCTAAGCTAACATCTGGCTTGTAACTTCAACAGAAGACAGGATGCTCAGTTTATGGAAAGGGTGAGAGGGAATTTTTCAGTGAATCAGTAGGAAGACAGAAATGGCTGGATGGAATATGTGTGAATTGTTAGGGAGCTGCCTAAATGGGATGAGGCAGAGGCTATTTGCTTTAATTCAGAGTGAATGTTGCAGGAGGCAGACGCCCATGGACACTCTGATCCTTGGTTCCTTACCACTCTCCTTTACTTGCAGCTTATTGATGGGAACCAGCGACATAATGAATTAAATATCCAGGTGCAAAGTGAGCCAAATCTGAACCTCAGTGACCTCTATTTCAGCCTTATTAGTTTGATCTGTCCTGGGAGCATCAGCTGGTGGCCAGAACTTTTCTTCCAAGCAATGGCCAACAAGAGAGGTCTGTGTTGTTCCTGAGCATTGTGAGTTGCATCATGCAGCTTAAAATGCAGTTGGGCAAATATATACATCAATAAGGAGATTTAATGGTAGATATAAATTGTACAGGAAATTTCTGTAAGGAATGGGACTTATAGTGACTTGAGATGACACTAAGAATGATTAGTGCTACTGCTATTCCTCACCAGTTCCTCTCTATGAACACGATCACAAAAGCCAGCAAAGAATGAATACTTTAGCCCTTTGGGTCATGCTTGGGACAAGGGCTTTGCTTGCCAGGTTGGCTATGGGAAGCATGTCATTTAGTGGAAATCCATTTGGGGTTGGGGCCAAAACCCAGCATGTGTTCTGGCAGTAGTGCAAGGCTAGGACTCCTCTTTTTTTGTGAGATAGCAGCCCAAGCCCATCTGGCCAGGCAGTCAAAGCACTTGCACTCTAAGGTCACATTGTGAACCTCATGTTAGAAGTGTCTCATATTTGCAAAGGATGGTACAATATATGTCAAGTGAAGAAAGGAGTTTTAGTCTGTAGAAGTGTGCCAGCACTGGGACTTTTTGCAGGTGACCCTTTACACTGCTCAGGGAGACAGGCAGCGAGAAGGGAAGAAGCCCCATAGATACCATGGCCTTTTTTGGAGGTTTGTAGTGACTGCAGATGGCAGTGAAATGCAGTCTGTCAGAGTGCTGTCAGGTGATAAAAGAAAGCATAATCCCATCATGCACTATCTCCTGCTTACCCTCTTTACTGCAAATACGGCCCAAGTTTCCAAATTTGGAGAAATAAGAGCTTAGAGCTAGGGTTCAATGGACTCAATCAGTTTGAGAAAATGATTTAGCTAAAGCCAGCACTGACTGAAAACAGAGAGCAGCTCCTCTGGTAACTGATGCTTCAGTGCTGCCAGCTTAGGGCTGAGGATTTCAATGCACTAGGCATTGTACAAAACCAGAATGCAAACATCCAGGCAAAACACAACTGGTGAATAAACAGGAAAGCAGATGAGTGCAGATGTAGTGGGAAGATGGTCAGCACAAATGAGAACACACCACATTGTGACAGAAAATCATCACTGCTCTGCTCTAAACACTGCTCTAAACACTTACCTGGCTAGTCAGAGGTAGATCCTGGGGAAGTCCAGGAGTAGATCTTCCCATTGTAAGCTATTCTGAGACTGATTATTTGACAGGTGGAAATGTGAGAAAGCATCTGAGTGAAGCCGGTCCTTCAGCTATTCACATGACACTGAGTTCTCCCAGATGTGCCGGCCAAGTGTGTTCAAGCCAGAGTTTCTGTGTTACCTAACCCACAGGCCAGGACCTGATCTGTAGTAACACTTCTGATGAGATTTCATACACTCCTTAGCTTAGATGAAGTCTAAGGATGCAATGAAAGAACTAAGCTCTTCTTGAAGTTGAGTTCTTACCTTCTAGAATAAAGGCCTAGGATTTGGAAACCCGAGATCGGCATATTTCCACTGATGTAAACTCAGTATTGAGCATGATCTGACAGAGCTCTGACATTGCCTGTCTGGGTGTGGTGGAAAGTATCGCTGTTTTCAAATCCATGCATTGGGAAGAACTTGCAGAGGTGTTGTCACAGTTGCAGCCGATTTAGGGCTGCAAAGATTACAAAGATAGGTTGGATTCAAACAGACACAGATGTCTCAGCCAATGTCCTGCAGCCTAAACACAGATGTTTCCTTGGTCAAGGAATGGGGAGATGTTTAAGGCCAGACCCATCACCTGTCAGAGTGAGGGGGTTTTGAATCTCCTATTCAAGGAGGATGCATACAATAAAACAGGCTGTTTGTCTCAAGGATCTCTGAGGATCTCCTTGTTTCTATCTCCGACCAACGACTTCCGGAAACAAGGTGTTTTTTCTTGGAGACAAGATGACCTCTTATCAATATATGTGATTATAAATTAGAGTATATTATGCCGAATATTGTGCAAAACACCCCCCAATTCAAGCATTTTTAGTCAAAACAGAGAAGATGAAGGGGAATTACCTTCATCTGGGGAATGAAGAACTGAAACACTGGGAGAATAAGTGAGTTGCCATGAATCAAACAGGCAATCTGTGGTAGAGCCAAGAATAAAATCCAGATCCCACTGAAGCAAACTAACTAGGAACATCCTTCCCATTGAATAGTTTAATTAGCATAAGTTAAGCAGCAAGTTGACTCAATGTGTTTTTAATTTTACTTGTGTACTTCAGAGAACACAATAATCGCATTTTATAATCTAAAAATAAACAAATACGTTTGTTAGGAAAACAACAGGCACACGCGAAAAAGAATTCTTCTTTCTATTATATTTGGTGTGGAGTCCTTCATTAGGACTAAAATTGTTATGTGAAGTGAAGGAAGAAGGCAAAGAATTCTCCCCTTCTGTGCTAGTTCATTAGAATTAAAAATAAGCCTTCTTTTATGTCTGTGCTAAGTGCCAGGGCTCTGTGTAAACAGAGAGTCAAACGACAGATTCTCTAAGAACAGATTCCATCAAATCCACCGCATCCTCAGTCATCTCAGCAATCTGCAGAGGGCAAGAGGCAGAACTGAGAATTTGCTAGCACCTTTGCATTTGAAAGGATCCAGAGATGGAAAGAGTCTGGAAAGCACCTGAGCCCCCCCATATGCTGAAAGGGAAGATAAGAGCAAAAAGGGATACAACAGCAAATCCCAGCCAAGGGAGAGATGTCTTTTAAACTCGGCAACAAATCTGTCTTGTCTTTGAAGTTGGCTATGCCAGGCTTCATTCCTAGACAGCGGGGTGAGCATTCCTCTCTAAAATTAAGCCCCTGGCAATTGTTCCCCCCAGGAATAGGCATCTACTGAGTGCAGGAAAGCTACACATGAGTGACAATAGGATTTAAAGACCAAGAGAGACAGAAGAATTTAGAATGATTTAGACCTCATGGGAACATTCACAGAGCTTTGTCTACATGAAAAACACTTGCATTGAATAAAGCTGAATCAATATAAGCCAGCTGGAAAGTGATCAATGAGGATGGCACTCCCAGGCAAAAAAGAGATCATTTTGCTCCCTACCAGCCCAGTGCCACGTAGCCCTGGCCAGCACAGATTCACCGGGAGGGTCAAAAGGCAGCAGGTCTTGTGGTAACCACTCTTGCAATGCATGATGCAAGCACAGCCCATGTCTGCAGCTACACCCCTGCCACAGCACAGCCACAGCACAGCCACATCACCACCCCTGACAGGGAGCACTGGGCCTGAGGCAACTGCCCCTGTGAATGGCAGTGATCAGCTGGAGCCCGGTGCCGTGCCAGAAGAATGATGTCCCTCACTGCCACCCCAGAGCACATGCTGAACAACTGCAAGTCTGCCCAATGCAGGTTTTGTGTGTACATCAGCCTTCACTGACTTGGGCTCTCTTCTTTCCCACAGTTAAAGTGAAACTAGAAAATTTGGCAGACCTCTGGCTTTTGTCTACAGAGCTGAAAAGGCACAAGTCTCTCTTCCTGTGACATTGCTGCCAATATGACACAAATCCTGCTTTGATTTTCACTGGGGTGATTTTACATTAATTTTTTTGTCTGCAAGGAATGTCAGGAAAATGTGAGTAATATTTGGGTCACCCAACATTATGTCTAAGATTGCACTTTGAAGCAGAAATTTGGCAAACTGGAACCTGGTGGCTGCATCCTTCCAACCAGCGCAAACCTTCCAGGAGAAACTGCACCTGTTGCACTCCATTTTTCTTCCATGATCAGAGCTTGAAGACATTTAAGAGTTATAGATAGATCCACTTCTTGTGCCCAGGTTTGTGTTACTTAAGCTGAAGAGCTGGGAGTGAAAAACTGAATAAAGCAGGTTTCTGTCCCACTCCTCCAGTCACTTACAACATCAGACAACCATGAATCTCATTTTTATATCTGCAGCAGCCAGTCTGAACAAATTTTAATATCAGTGGAGATCAGTTGGAAGTTTCAGAGCTTGCTTTGTCCAGACTATGTGAGATACATAACACCTGTATTCCTCCCCACTGATGACAAAGATAGTGCCAATTGACCAGGTCAAATATATACCTTTACAGGATACATGTGTGGATTTGGTTGAATGAAATTGATTTTGACTAATGCTCTGGCGCCCACAAGTAAAAACAAAGCTAAGAAAATTCTCTGAATGGAAGAGAAACCCTCACCTTACTGGAGCTAATGCTCTCTGGGTGTATGGAAGGTAACTTGAAAAATTTAAACTGGGCTTGTTGCCTGCCAGCAGACGTTGGGGCCCATGGAAAAGGAGGAGCCTGGTTTGCTCTGAGGTGCTGGGGAGTGGTAACTGGAGCTACTGTGTGTGGAAGTGTGGACACTCTGTGTCCTTGTGGCCTCCACTGCTCAGTGATTACAGGAAATTATGCTTAGATGACTATTCAGATGAATGCTTCTACATCACTCAGAGGTGGCTTTGACAATAGCTGGTTCTGAATTACTGGATGCTTCTAATAGTTTTGAATTAAGCCTGACATCTGTGCCTCACCAGGATGCTGCAACACAGGAATTTGAAGAGTACTGGCTTCCACGTAAAATGAAACATATGAAACATATGTCATTAACCAGTAAGATAACCAGGGGTAAGGGCAGCAGAGTTTTGGATTGTCAGGGGTTTGAAAAGCCAAACTCCTGGATCTTGAGAAGCTGACTCTTTAGGAAGAGAGCAAACATGGCTGGAACCTGAGAAAAAGCAGTCAAAATTTACTGGATGAGCCAGAGTTATTTTTTGGAAGTGCCATTAAAATTTGCCAGCCAAAGGAAATTACCTAATTCAGACTCAAAGCTGCACAAGACAGACAGTGCTGTCATGCTGCAGAGGATGCCATTACAAGACAGGAGAGTGGCAGCAGAATGGAATATTGAGCATGGAGCTGCCTCACAAAGCTGCACAGAGATCTACAAACACCACGAGTCAGGACAAGGACTTGTATTTGGGAAAACCTTCAAGGACCACTGTAATTTCTGTCTCTGTCCAAGACACTGCCCAGCATGGACAAGGAGGACAATAGCACCATGTGTGCAGGCAACACTTCATGGGACCAGTGAGCAGTGCTGCAGAGGGTTAAAGCACTACCTTCTCAAAGCAAAGGAAATGCCTGTGTCTTGAACATGATGATGGTGCAGGCTGAAATGTTGCCAGGAAGGGGCATGTTAACATAGAAAGTAAAACTACAAGCAATTGGCCATAAACAGATGAAGCTCAGAACTTAAATGTGGTGAGTTAATTCCTATTAGAGTTGTGACTTAACTCATGGGCAATTAGCAAATTGCAAGAAGTACAAGTGGAATTTATAATCACACCAAGAAAAAAAAATTATCCACAAATAAAAACATGCCATTCCCTTAATTTCATTAAAGAGGTAACTCACCAAACAGGGAGAAGGTCAAAACAATTGAAAAAGAATTTGAGGATATCTTCCAAGGGAAAGAGAACCTGTTAAGGCTTGTCACAATTAATGAAATCACAGGCCAGTCAAGTGAAAACTCCCATGGCATGGGAACTGTTGGTCAGCTGATGCAATCTGGCATAAATTCCTTTATGTTGGAAAAATGAGGTATTTATTTCAGAGGCAGCCTTACCAGATAGCCATACAGGCGATCATATCCATTTTTGCTAGGTCTACTAACATAGCATAGCTAGTTGCTAACGCAGCACTGCAGTTTTAGCAGATCTGAGTCTATGATCAGACATTATGGGACATTTTATTACTGGTCTAAATTTACACTCAGTACAACAGGTTAGTAGGAAGCATAATCAAAATGAGAAACCACTCAGTGGAAAAGGGTAAGTATGTAAGGAAGTTAACCGTGACCTGCATTTAGCATAGCTAAATTCAAGGATTTTGCAGAAGATGAGTGGTTTGTCAGCTACACAGACGTCCTTCAGCTAAAATCTGAAGAGGTAAGAATGCCTAAAGTGTTAGAAAGTGATCAAACTAAAGCCTGGCATATCTACAAAGAAACAGATGAGGTAGAACAAACTTTTAAGAACTGAGGTCCCTGGAACCATCCACTCCTTCATGAACGCAAAGCAGACAATCTAAAAAATGTGTCTTGCACTCTATGTTTTTGTTGGTGAAGGTGCAAAGGGGAACTGGATTTTGAAAGCAGCAACTGCCTTGATGACAGGCCCATGTTAGGCACTGATGGACCAATAATCAGGCCCCATTGAACTCACCTCCTTCAGATATGACAGCTCTAAAGAATTTCTGAACAGGCACAGCTCATTCAGGACTACTGTTTGCTGCCATTTAGTGAGGAAGTACTGCATTAGCTGGCATTCAGGATAAGCATCTCTTGAAGTCAAAATAATTTTGCAATTACTTAGAAACTGATTGTACTTTCATTACAATACTGATTTGCCAAAAGATCATATATCAGTCCAGTATAACTTGGGAAAAGCAAATTAAAAAGCACTTGAAACGCATGGTTTCAGCAATTCACAGTGGCTTATCTCTTTGTGAAAAAATGACATCAAGACAGTATTTTCTAGTGGAAATGTCAAATGAAAGCAGGAGCATTTTAAACACCAGGAGAAGAATACCTTTCCCTTAAATGTAGATTTTTTCTTTATGAAAATGCATTAAAACAGTCAATCAACAATACTTTTTATGCAAAATAGGACTTTTGGGACATTGAAAATCACACAAAACTTGTAATTCTGTGATGGTCTATCTGCTGTCTTCTGCCAGGCTTACAGCCTCTTGTGTTACCAGAAAAATGAGAAATCAACAGCACAGATCTAAGAAAAGCACCTATGAATGTTCTGGGAATCTACAGGAAGCTAGTTACAACTATTAACAATTGTAAAATTAATTAGACCTCTGAGCTACTTATATATATCTAAGGACCATTTCTGTGGTCTGGGCCTAAATACTTTTGGGACAGAGGGGCAAAGCACTGCAACTGTATTGGAAACAGCTGAAACAACCTTTGTTTTATCACCATTAGCACCATTTCCTAACTGCTAAACCCATTCCCCCCAAAAAACTCCCATAAACCATAAAATGCCAGCAACAAAAATAAAGCAAAACAGAAGAGATGTCCTTAAAATAAAAAATAGAATTAAATTTCCTTCTGGACTTCTCATAAGGTTCTTCCATCCCAATAAGGGAATAGTGACATTGGTTCAAGGTGTCATCCCCTGTCTGAGTCATTCAGCTGCAGAGAAGGGAAGGGAAAGGGAAAGCATTTCGAATGGGTCTCTAGGGCTTTAGCCCACTGAATTCCTCCCCAGCACACAATCTCTGAAAGAAGTGGAGGAACCCCTTGAGCAGGAAGTGATTCAGAAACATACGATGGTCTGTTTGCAGTGACTCACAACACATCAATAGCAGAATTGTCCAGAGACCTATAGAATGTCAGGACTCTTTTTATACCATTGTGCAAGCACAAGTACCAAGAAACATATGTTTCCTATCACTTAGCTCAGCTTTATGCTAGACTAATACATAATAATCTCTCTTGCTTGAAAACAGTCCTGGGCTTGCATAGATGTGGTCAGCATATTATTATTATTATTATTACTATTACTATTATTATTATTATTATCATCATCATCATCATCACATATGTTTCTGTTGAAGATTGCATAGATGCAATTGCAATTTGTTCTTTGTTTCCATCAGACTGCACTGTGTAAATATATACACTGCGGATGGTATGTATAACACTGTTCTCTACAAGCAGGTTCCATGCAGACATGCCATCACCTGATGTCTCTGTGGCTGATCATAACTTACTATAAAATACTGCTTTACCTTTTGAAAAATTTTTCCTTCTGGTGACCATTCAGGATGGAATATTCCACCCTTAAGAAGAATATATGGACTATTTCAAGGAAACCAGAAGGCTTAATAGACATAAACTCCGACACACAAGCAAAAGAGTTGGTTTGTCCATAGTGAAGAATACCTCTGACTGCTTCCTTGTGAATCTGACAGCTTTAGCCTTCAGCTATGAAAAGAGCCAATGAAGGGTAGCAGTTCTTGAATTTTTTAATAATTATAAAAATTTGGCGAACTTTGGTCAAGTTTCAAACTTCTAGTACCTACACTTAGCACCTGCTAAACACAGTCCTGCCACAGATCTACACCAAGTGTATCAAAACATCTCCCTGTGCTAAGCAGGTTTCTGAGGCTCACTGAGATCTTCCCCTGCAATTGCAAGTCTCAGGTGCTACAGGTACTGAACTGAAGCAAGACAGTCTCTAGGTGTGGAAACATGAACAAACAAATGTAGGGAAGCATGTAACTTTGTGTGAACTGATACGTAGCAATTATCCCTGTTCATTCCTACTCTGCATAAAATGGGGTAATTCACAGCAATTTACCTTTCAATAAAAGACAAGTAAACTGCCCTACATTACAGCATGTCTGTCATACAGACAGACACCAGTTCGTGGTCACGAGGAGCTGATGGGATGTGCTACTGCATGGTGACATTTCTGCATCTCTGTCCTTTTCTTTGTGCATGCCATGCTCCCTGTGCTGGGCTAACATCAGGGCCACTGTGAAAGCCATGGTTTAAATACAGGAAAAACAAGAATCAGCTCTGGGAAGGAGTGGATTTGTCCAGGGAGCAGTGGAAAGTCAGCTGATGACACTGGGAACGAAGACTGCTGTGACGGAGGAAACTAGAAGTAGAGTCTGGCTGGGTGAGAATAAGGATGGGAGACAAGAACAGAGTATACGGGGACCGGTGGAACAAAGAGTCTATGAGGAAAGACAGCAGAGATGTGATCTAATGTGCAGTGATGAGGAAAGCAAGGAGCAGCTGGGCAAGGAACTATGGACCAAATAAGAGCAAGGTGTTGACAAGGATCTTATGGAAGACAGGTATCTCACAGGGATTAACAGGCAAACAGAAAACTGGGATGGGCTGGAGAGAGAGTCTGAAACAAAGGGGTACACTGTGAATGAACAGATATCTGGGAAGGGAGTCTCAGTGAAGAAACAAGCAGGTAGCCAAAGTCAGAGAGGGGAGAGAGCACGGATAGGGAGCCAGGGATAAAGGCATTGGATGGGTCAGCCAAGGCCAGTGGCACTGGTGACAAAGATCAGGACTTAGTGAGTACCATGTTTATGACAGGGAAGAATAGGACAGGTATTAAAACCAACTACATGAGGAGAATGGAGCTTGCCTAAGGAGCCAGGATTGGAGAGACCAGAATGTAGATACAGATGAACTCGAGGGAATTGGAAAGAAAAGCCTGTCTCCAATGTGACCTTTTCCTTTCAGAGTCCAGAGTGGATTTTAAATGTCCTTATTGTTACCAGTTATTTCTTAGGATAAAATATTTGCAAAGATGTCCTTATGGCCACAGGTGATGAATGCAAACACATGCCTGCTCTTCCTGAAGTGCAGGTCAAAGTGCCAACCTTGGTGAGTCATGTATGTACCAATATACAGCTGCCAGAGGGAATTTTTTTTCCAAGTGTGATTTGTGGTAAGCCTAGGGATTGCCATGCCCATATGTCATGTGAAAAGAACCTTATTAAGGTCAAAAAGTTAAGCACCCGAACTTTAGGAAACACAAACTTCGTCCTCCTTCCTTGTACATAAGCTTTATGAATCAGCATTTAATTACCTGACTGTGGGCTATTTTTTCCACAAGTCCCCTTCATAAGAATCCACCAGGTAGGTCTGTTCCAAGCCTAAATCCGGACTTAGGGAAGAGGCTGTTTGCAGGATCCCTGCTTCATTTCTTCCAGAAGTCAGAAAATGCATACATTATGTGTCAGGGAGTAGCAGAATTCGAAAGGGAACTCTGATGATTTAGGCAGCTCAAAGACATTTTAGGGAATTGAATTCTGTCCCTAAATGTGCCAAAAAGTCCAAATGAAATTCTGAGAAAATAATTTAAATCACAGTTCTCTGTAGGAATGAATGTTCTGTCTCTTAATTTCTGGCTTTCTTAGCTTTGGACACTGTAAACTAACTTGAAAATTCTTCAATCCTGCTGTAATGAACTCCAGAGAGTGACATCTTGACCTCATGTTTACATATTAAGAAAGAAGAAAGTCATAAAAATTGTTATGGAAAGGAAGAACTGACATTATTTAAGAGCTCAAGAACATGTCTATTAGTGAGCTGCCTACTAAACTTTTGAAAATGTGACTGGAAAACAGGTTAGAAATATGTTCCTGAGGAATAAATACCAGATGTAAAAAGAATCTATAATCCAGTGGAGAAAAGTAAAGTAAACACCTGTATATGTGAGATGAAGTGAGGCAGATTCATATGAGGAATTTGGCATAAAGCTTCAACAGTGAAAGTAATTAATCATCTCTCCAAAATCAACCCAAGCAAATCATCAGCTCTTTATCTCTTCAAGTCTTCAAATTGAGACTAACTGCCCTCCTAGCTACTGGCTTTATTCCTTGGATAATCCTGAAGTATTTGACTAATTACAGGTATAACTTAATTAAATTATATATAGGTCTGTAAAATAAACGAAGTCAGACTCTGTGACCTAACAACCCTTATCTTTACTAATCCAAGTGCCAGGTAGTCATTGTTGCATCTGAGGTCAGCTGAAACTCCTCTAGGATTACATAAAATTCTAAACAGAGCTACACAGACAGAAAAACCCCCAAAATCTCAGATATCTCACTTAAGATACTGAAATACAGTACTTTTGAATGTAATCCCTTACTAGCTCAAGTTTACATCTATATGATGGGTCTGATAATCTCTCCTTAGCTGGAAGGGATGTTTTGAATATGTATAAATCAAATAACTGTTTATTATTTATGAAGCTTCAGCAGTGAGAACCACTGAAATGCCTACAGGTAAAAGAATAATTCTCTCCTCAGGACAGCATTTGATTAGTGTCAGAACAGTGGACCAAAACTTATAAGGAGGTAACAGGTCATTCAGTCAGAACTGGGTGTTAAATGATGCAGAAAATTTGTGGAAAAAAAGGTAGTATGTGATCCAGTAATCAAGGACTGGAGCACAGATGCATAAGCATAAGGGAAAGAAAGAAATTTGTTACAATCAACCCTGATCATGGAATTTCCTAAGATACCTACTGTTTTCAGTCTGATCATATTCCTCAGTTCATTATCTGACACACAAAGTAAAATGAAGTTTCTGGATTTTTTTCAGAGCCTTTCACTAATGGCCCTAATGACCCTGAGACCCCTCACCTGGAGCTCACATCCATGGGCCCAGGAGCTCCACCTAATCTCAGCCCTGGGCATTCACTGCTTGCTTGATCTATATTGGAGGAATGCTGGTCTCCTGTCCAGCCATGGCCCTGCTCCTGTCTGGTTATGAAGCCTGTTGAACTGGATCTAAACATATGGATTAGCTTCATGGCTTGATTTTTGTCACTGTGGACCTGCCTGGTGGGCACTGGATCTGATCCTTTTCCCTGACATTGTGGCTTGGCCTCAGAACCTGTCCCATCACCATTATACAGCATTTTGACCTGAATTTTTGGTTGGACCTGACCATCACCTCTGGGTTTGTCTGGCTCACCTCTCTCTGGCAATGTGTGACCTGGCTAGTAAGGCTCCCTCTTGGCTCCCGGTTCCCCTTCCTTTAAGGAGCAGCCCCTTGCTCTTGCTGCTCTGTGACAGATACATCATGGTGTTTGGGTGCTCTGAGGGAGCAGCTGCCTTGGACCAAGAAAGCAACGCAACAGTTCTGAGAGGGAGAACTCTCCAGCCAAACATAACTAATTTAATTTTTTAGCCATAACAAAAGTTTGGTGACTGGTAGCTCTGTGTGTGTGTGACTAAGTGCATGCACCCAGTGCTCTAGTCTGACTGTAAGATGACATCAACTTAAGCAGCATGCCAGCAGCCTTTCAGTCATCTCTTTCCTATTGCTTGCCAAGAGCTGTTGATGCTTCCCAAAACATGTGGTAAGAGAAGCCTCATGTGTGTTTACATTCAAGGCAATTTGCATTCAAGGATGAAGGCCTGGCCCTGACCAGACTGCCACAGTGCACTCCAGAGTCTGAGTCAAAACAATGCTGCTTTGACAGAGGCTGATTTCTGACGGCTCCTCAAGAGCTGGGTGAGGCTGCTTCCCATCGTGGTCCTCTGCTGTATTTGTTTATCTTATTTATGACATTCTGATATGTGAGAAATCAAGTGTGGGACAAAAATGATCATCCTGGGAAGGATGGAAGTAAGGTCTCGTGCTCGAAGCCAGCCTTGGTGAGTGGTTTCCAAAAGCTGGCACAAGCAGAGAAACTGTGTATAAGCTCTGTGAAAAGCTTATCTGTGCATGTCCCCTGCCTGCTTCCCAGCAAGTAAATACCATGTAATGTAACCACCCTTGTTACCATCCATGACAGAGATTTACAGGAAGGAGTTTAGTTTGGTTTGTAGATGTAATACCAACACCATGCAGCTTCTAACTACTGAAGTAGGCTTTCCCTTGTGAGCTGAATAGCTCAAGTTTGAAAAGGATGGAGATCCCTCTGATTGAAAAATGTGTGGACTGGTGAGGACAGTGTCCCCTCTCACCATCTTGGGAAGCGACAGAAAGGGATTAATGGGTAGGCTGGAGTCTGTTCAGTTGGCACTTAAGGTTTTATCATGACAGTAGTGAAGTTTAAAAAAAACCTTTCAAATATAATGGGGAGGGATAATGTACCTTTTAATTATGTACCATAAGCTGGGCAAACTAGTGGTACCTAAATACGCACAGGAAGAGCTTGAACATCCTCAGTTTAGGCAATAGCTGCACTTTAAGGAAGTGACAATACAGTCTAAAGGATGGATTAGAATATGTTGTTTTAAAAACCCTTTCTTTGGACAGAATGGAATGAATTGTGTGTGTGTCTAAATTGTGCATGTTCTTGTTGAAACAAAGGTGTTACTGATGACCAGAAGTGGCTGTCTAAGTCAGTGCAGGCGGCCAGCTGAAGTAACCTCTAGGGATGGTTAATGGGCTAAGAGGGACTGGTTTTAGTGGCCTGATGAAGCAGGGGTCAGGCCTTGCTATCCAACTGGTACAGTCTCAGGCCCAGGTCAGCAGAAACTGCAAATCATGTCTCTGAAACAGCACTGGCAGCTGCTTCACCAAGAACTGATAGGGCTTGAAATGATGGCTGCATTACAGGACAGGTGTAACTGATAAATCTAGCCCTTCCACCTCATTGTTCTTACAGCACATCATTTTGTTCATTTTTACTGCCTTCCTTTTACTCAACAATGTGCTGTTTTGGTAAGTTCTTAGGTGCACCATATAGCAGCAGGGAGGCTGAGCCCTCAGATGAGCCCATCACTTCTTGTTTTCCCATGTTTTGAGGTGGCAGATTCAGCTGGTGTTTGTTAGAGCCTCAAAATTGAGCTGTACTATTGTGCTGCTAGCCTAGGATCGTGCAGGAGGATATACAACTTTAGCTTCTATCCAAAGTTTTTTGTTACAAGAATCTGCTTTATTTCTAAACGTAATTAAAGAAAGCAGAGAATGGTACTTTCAAGGAAAATTTACTTTCTAAATGGCTTTCAAAGGCTTCAGGAGAAAAGGTCCTCATCATCTCATTCGGTGTAGAAGAGTGGCCAACTGATAGGACCTCAGATTTTGGTAAATTCTGGAAAACCATAGAGGCCCTGTAATGCTTTTTCAGAGTTCAGCATGCTTGTCCAAAATCTCTGTAAGCCTTTCTCACCATAGTACAGCAAGTCTTAGGAAACTCATTGAGTCCATCACCTCCTACCTCTAATTTTGCAAAACTTCCCCAGAGGAAGTTTTCCCCCTTTTTCCCTCAGGCTTTGTGGTTTATAACTACAGGGGCAGAGCCATGTGAATTTGCTAGTAGTACTGCATTCAGAGCTGTATATACCAGAGAGCTGCAATTTGCTGGGCACAATGACCTCTGCTGGGATCTTTCTCTGTGTTGCAGGCAGAGCTAATGCATTTGCAGCTGTTTTCTATTCAGTCATGTTATCTTCTGTAGAGGTCAAAGCCCCACTGCATTCTCTGGTTTTGCTGCCCTTTAGTACAGTTGGAGAACTTTCCAGCTTGTGCTGTTTCCCAGAACAGACACTGTCCCACTAACTCCAACCTATGGCTTCCCCCAGTTCAGAATGAAAGATGCCTGGCATGCACAAAGGTGGTTTTCAATGAGAGTCCACCTGACTGCACTGCTGGACTTTGTGGAGGCTGTCTTTTCTTGCTTAGTACTAAAAACTCATATGCCCTGTACACAGATTTTACCCTGATTATTGCATTTCTGATAGGAAACCAGAAGCTTTTCTTAGTCAGTATTTTTCTCTCGGCATCTCTGTATCTAGTTGCGTAGATATCTACCTTCTCCCTTTGATTCCAGGCATACATTAGTCTGCCATTGATTTTGAATTAAATCTCCATTCTCTATTTATATGTGTGCTTTATTCTTTTGGGAGACAGCTTTTGAGATGTCTATAAGGGTATAGAGCTCTGCTGGTAGAATAAAAAAAAAGTTTTAGTTCTAACACTCTGAGATCCATGTGTTTCCATACTGCAGTCCAAAGAGCCAAGTGAATAAAATGTGACTTGCTCATTCTTGATTTTATTTCTTTAAATCTAGACCTCCTGGTACCAAGAGAGTTCTTCTGAAAAGAGACAGTAAGATAAAAATAACTATGTCCACATTTGTTTTCGTATTTTCTTGAGATTTCAGCCTCTGAAAACTTCAGGCTACAAAGCAACATAATCAGCAGTAGGTTCAATTTTAAAACTATTTTCTATGTTGAAAGATCGAAGTATCATCCCTGGGAGACATCACTGATATGCACTTGAATGTTACAATTTGTAAAGAATATTTTAAAATGTCAAATATAGAATTATTGCTTCACATTTGCTGATCAGAAAATACTGCAATACTTGTTTTTTTAATATAGTACAGGTGATAGAAATACCAATGGGAACCTACACCATCACTTAAAACGGGTTGGCATGAAATGGTAGTAAATATGTCTGTGCTGATACTGGTTTCAAAAGTAACAGTAGCAGCAGGTATTTAACTGAATTAATTATAAACAATTACTTTTGAATGTAGTTTCTGCCTGCTAACCATTCACTTGTCCAGGCCAGTTTCTTCAAGTGTATGTTTGTTAGCTTTTGAAGCAAACACCACCAGCCTTCAGGCTGTTTTAGAGATATTTGCAGCTCAAAGCATAATTTGTTACATCATACATGTTACTCTGTACTTTCCTGGATGTCAGAAACTCCAGAAAAAATTCACAACTAAAATGAATCAGACAGCCAAAAAGCCAAGGGGAGGAAAAAATTTGTAGGCAAGGAAATGAGGGTGAGAGATTAAGCAGCCTGCCAAAGTTTACAAAGGAAAATCTATGCTAGGAATTGGACCCAGACATCCTGAATGTCAATCCAACCACAAGATTCTCCCTCTTCTGATTCATAAATACTATTACAAATTAACTAGCAGTTCTAAGTCCTTTTGATACATTAGTCATAAACAGTGGAGTAAAAGTATTGCATTCTTTGTAAAAATGCAGCCCTTTGAGTTTGAGTTTGTCTTGGTACTAGTCACCCTTTTCAACTAAAGGGTCATTGACTGAAATGTGGGCCGCAGTTACCAGATTTAGACTTTGGCTGTTTGTCATAGTTGTGTGTCTGTAGCCAAGACTCACTCAGGATACTACTCTGTGACAAAGAGACTACATTGGTAAAAAGAGGACATAGCATTCACATTTTAGCTGTCACAGCAATGAATGATTGCTGTCACCTGAATAAGTGCCTTTTCTTGCATAGGTATGGTGCACATATATCTGGGACATAGGCATGGGCCTTCAGAGTATTTTTACATGACAATAAGATATTTGAAGCCAATCGACTCTGCTTTGGGATTTTTGTGGCAACAGATCTATTGCGGCTGAATACCTCTGAAAATGTCTTTATAGCTTCTGAGAACCAAGGAGGAAATCCAAAAGGTGTCTCTGACCATCAAGGATGGTCTGAGCTTGCTCTCAAAACCTCACTTACGTGTAAAATTTTAAAATCCCTTGTTACTGCCTGGTGAGGTCCTCTCTGACCAAGGACTGATTAGAGAAGAGGCTGATTGGGCAGCTGATGCCAATATTAGTCCCAAAAATCATCCATCTCAAACTCAAGTACTATGTACATATGATCTGTGGCTGAGTTAGAGTCAGAATAATAAATGGGAATCATGTTGCTCGGCATGAGAAAGTCTAACTATAATGCTGCTCACCATATTTTAGAGGAAAAATAGCTGTCAGGCATGCAATGATCTAAGTCTGCTAGGAAATAACTCTATCTGTATGGTGAACTTTGGGAAATCCCCTTGTCAAATTCACTGACTAGTGACTGTAAAGAATCACAGAACAATAGATATTGTGATTGGAACAGCTGCAGAAGTCATCTACTCTACCCACAGAATTATTCACAGAAGTATGATTGCCAGCACATCATCTGGTCAGCCCTAACTCTGAATAGCTGTGTCCTGAAAACTGCCTAAATTGGATACTCTGTGGCCTGTCTGTTCCAGTGCTGCACTACCTTTATAGGAATTTCCTTCTTAATGTCCAGCTCCTGTGGCTCCTGTTCAGTGTTGTATCATCTGATGTCACTGAGGAAAACGTGGATCTGTTGTGCTTGTAATTACCCTTCAGGCTGTTGCTGTTTGATTAGCCTTCCTTTCACCTGCCTCAACACACACTTGCCAATCATGTGCTCCAGGCCTCTGACCGCTTCTGACTTTTGGTCAGAGTGGTAGACTTCTGCTGGACACTCTCCAGTTTCCTCCCATCCCCCTTCAATGTCCAGGTTACAGACCAGACAGAGCGTCCTATGTAGCCTCATCAGTGTCAGGCACAATGTAAAAGAATTTTTCTAGATCTGCACTACATTAGGAGCCATGCTGCTCCTAATGTAGTGCAGAACACACCTGCCTTGTGGTGTCAGTGCATGATCAGCTCGTTCAGCATGAAATTCACTGTAACCTCCTGGCTTTCAGCATCTCAGCCAGTTCCCTCCCAGCATGCAGGGATGCAGGGAGTCACTCCAGTTCAGGTGAAGAACTTTGCATTTCTCTCTACTGGACTTCATGAGGTTTCTATTGCTACAATCCTTATGTCTTAGAGGTGCCTCTTGGCTGGTGATTGGTCATTTGTTGTGTCAGTTGTGATAATTTTGCATCTTCCAATGATATGCTGAGAGCGCTCATCTCAGGTTGTTGGTGAACTATATGGACTACAAGACCAATCTCTTGTGCACACCATTTATTACTAGGTGTGAGCAGATGCTAAACCTTTAATCATCACTACCTTCTCAGTCTTGTGGTACAGCAGATTCTTAACCCACCTAGAAGTCCTTTGTTCCAACCTTGGCATTAGAGAGCCTAGAAAATAGCAGAGCTTGACCATTTCTAGGCATTTCTAAAGCAGCATTGGGGGGTATTGTTTCCTAAAGTCATTCATAGAGATTCTCCAAAAAGACTGTCTGCAACAGTAGGGGGTTGATAAAGGAAAGACCATGTTCAAACTGAAATTAGGCATTTATGGAAGATAGTGTGGCTCTTTTGTGCCGGAAGCTTCAAAATTGTTGCTTTTCCCTTTCCATTCTGCTATTGCTTCTTTCCTTACCTACAAAAATTGAAATTTTGATTAGTTGTGCAGTTTAAGGAGAAGGGATGAGGCCTGGGGTATAGACAGTGAGCTGATACTGCCAGATACAGACCCAACAAACTGCACTGAGAAAAGGCCACTTTCACCTTGTGTTGTCCAAGCTTGTTTGTTGTTAACTCAAAATGTCTTCTTTTAGGAAAAACTATCTGGCATTCTGTTGTAGCATTTAATTACAACAGACTTATTTCCCCACCCCAGATAGACTGAAAGAGCTACAGAAGGTGAACAAATTAAATCAATCTTTACAATTTTTTTTTTTACTGCAAGTCCTTCTTCCTGATGTGAAAAGATGGGACCAAAAAACTCATTCACTCTCCAAATGTGCCTGGCTCTGGATTTGGATATTTCATACCCAAACTCTCTGCCTGTAGTCCATATTTGTTAGCAGGAGATAAGGGATTAAGAGCACCTCACGCATCTAGTTCAGAGCTGATATAAGGCGCCCTTTTATTCATTCAGTCATTCCTTACCAGTCCTCTTTAGCATTCAATTTTTCTTTGATTCCTGTTAGGTTAAGGGGAATTACATATCCATATGGTCAGGAGAGAATGGATTCCTTCTTCCTCTGTAGACAGTAAGGAAAACTAGAAGAAGCATCAATTTGTAATATAAGACGACCAAAGAAATCCTTAGCAATTATTTCATCACAACTGTCTGATTATTAAGACACAGTTTCCTCTCTACACCTGAGGAACTGCAGGACTGAGCTACATCCCAGATGAGTGCGGTATGACTGAACAGTGCCAGAATTAAGTCCTAATGGAGAAGTTCCTCCTGTTGCTAAGCTGGCTGGGTGACCTACTATTCTGTCACTGGATACTGAGCATCCTTGTTTGAGCACAAAGTTGGTATTATTGCTGATGCTCAGGCTGATTAGCTATTTCTCTCTGCCACCCATGATAAGATTTTAATCTCAAGTAATCTGAGGTGGCAATGAAACATGATGCAAAGCAACTTGGAGGGCTTTTCACTTCAGACAGGCTTATTCAGTTTGCCCTGTATGGCAGAGTTTATTGAATACCAAGCAAGAAACCTCTTCTCAGAGAAAATACTCTCTCTGTATATATGATGACTTGCTGCAGTCAAGGAAGCTCCCCTGACCTTGCTTTTGTTCCTCTCCAAAAGCCAATTCAAAGGCGCAAAACCAAACCCCCAACAAGGAGGTGAAGGAGCTGGAGCCCAGAGGCAGTTTCCAGCTGTCTGATATCATCTCTCTGCACTAACATGAGCCTCCTCAGGGAGACAGGTCTGCAAACTGGGTTCCCACCACCCACTTCACATGGCAGGGACTACCTCTGGCCTTGGGGATGAACAAGGGGAAATTTCCCTTCAGCTCAGTCAACTGCTGCAATGAGGTGACTTTGAATCCTCCATCTTTTGGTTACTTATTTTCTTGGCATTTTAGTGAAAGCCAGAGAATCTGTTTTCCATTTGCTGTACTTTTGCCAGAGACTGTAATTGCTCTTTGAACCTTCAGGAGCAGGAAACCCATTAAAGGCCCAAGAGGACAGGGATTCAGTGCCAGCCAGCACATTCCTTAGCTCCTTTCATCCTGCAAGAGGAGAGTGCTCCTGGCTTCTCCAGAAGGGATATTACGACATTTTGTTCAAATTTCAGGCTGATTTCAACAGTAATTTTACCACTCACCTTATAGTTGTCATTATTCCTGCTATTTGCAGTATTCTCTTTGTGGTTATTAACATAGAAATATCTGTGGGGAGGTCATTACAGAAAACCCAAGTATCAAGCTTGCCTTTCGGTATCTTGCAGACTGTAGTGACAGATATAATAACAAGAAAATCTGAGCTGTGAGCCTGGCACATCAAACTGGAAAACTGTTGGTCAGAGCTTTTAAGGAGCCTCTGGAAAGGCAATGAGAAGGCTGCAATTGTATGGGAAATAGGAGCTGCCTGTTTCAGGAAGAAGCAGTATGAAAAATCTTTCATGCATGATGATATGCCTTTAATGATGCAGTTGCCACCCAATAAGATTATTTTTTTGAAGAAGAGACATGGCTCAGAATAAGTGGGATTGGCATGTTGCTAAATTATTTTAGTTGTTCATCCCCTCTGTGAACTGTTGATAATCTTCCAGAAAGTGGGACGTGGGTTGCTGTCACTTTGCCTCAGTACAACCCACAATGCTGCATGAGACCCTTAGGGTAGCTAGTTGGCTGTGTCTGAGTCTATGGGATAGACTCTGGAGTGGGAGAGAACTAAGCAGTGCACCACAAGAGAAAAGGGTAAGCCTTGGAAGGTATTTCTAAGAAAATAATGGTAGTACTGGGAGCAGGAAGGCGGAGATATTCTGGGCATAAAAACTGAGAATGAGGAGCTTGGATCAGGTGCAATGAAAGAAACAAAAGAGAATATTTTAAGGATGATCCAGCTGAAGTTTGAATTTGTTATTTTAGTGTCTGACACTAAATTTGTTAGTGTTATTTGTCACTAAATTTGATTTGTTATTTTAGTTATTCACAAGGGCTAGTCCTGTGCCAGGTTTTAGCCCCTTCAGTAGTTGGCTCTGTGCCATTTTAGTTACACAGATCTTCACTAAAGCTGATATCATGATCTGATGAAATTATCTTGGTGCCCAAGAGTATAAGTGAAAGTGAAGTGGCTGACACTGCTGCTCCATCCTCTGCTGAAATGGTAAAAGGAAAGGAAGCAGGAGGCACGAGGATGTCCTATGTGTCATGAAGATGTCAGAAAGGCCTTGAGACTTCTCCAACTGATGTCTGGGAGTGGGTCCTACTGGAGAGGAGCTAGAGAGACCATCCTAGTGATGACAATACTTGCAGAGGAACCGTCACTTCTTTTCTGTATTTCTCCTTATGAGAGATCAAAAAAAGGATTTTGCTAGGCAGTGGCATGAAGCTAAGCCTATCATGCATGCTCTGTGTATCCAACAGAGACACTGACATATCTGCAGTGGTCCTGGGTTAGGAAGGAGCCTGTGCTGAACATCACAGTGACCATCTTGCTTCCAATAGAAAATAGCACTTTGCTCACGGAAGCTTTTCTGCAAGGAACCAATGGGTAGTTCAGCTCTGCAGTCTACAGCAACAACCAGGTCCTGAGAGTGGGGAATCTTTGCTGGTAATCCCTCCAAACTCCTTGGAGGAATCCTCCTCCCTCCAAATAATCTAGCCTAAAGGGCAAGGACAAAACATTGGTTCTGGTCCTCAGCAATGTCCAGATACACATCTCCTTCCTTACTCATTCTTCTTATACTTCAGGTTACTTTAAATGAGGACATGCAGAATCATGGAATTGTTTAGGTGGGGGAAAGCCTCTCAGAGCAAGTTCAGACATTACCCTAACACTGCCAAGTCCATCACTAAACCAAGTCCCTAAGAACAACATCTACATGTGCTGCATATTGCACACAAAATGCCTGCATAAAATATTTGTAATGGCTGTGGAGTCAAGTGCTTAGAAACCTAGAAAATCCAAGATGAAAGTTATCTGGGAAACATTTGAGCATCCCCTGATGGCCACTCATGGCTGTGAAAGCCTCACAAGGGCTCTCTGCCGTACCCCCTGCCTCATGCATCGGGGGAAATAGATGGCAGAGGGCAGCAGAGGAAAAGGGTCTGCAGAAGGAGCAAGAGTCATCATGGGACTGAAGGGATGGACTGCTGCCCTGCAGAGCTGGCCAGTGCTCCTGTCATCCAGTGTGATGCTGAGCAAGTTAGCCAGATTCCCCATGGGTGATTGTGCAAGGCTGTCTATTGCTTTCTGCGTGCCTGACATAGCCTCCAGTCCCAGACTGTGCTCTGAGGCCAAGAAGGGTTATTTTTATTATGAATTGATTCCCTGATCCTATTTGCAGAAGAGGCCCAAAACTGAAAGTGTGTGTGTATATTGAGAGATTCAGTGTAGAGCCAGGGTGGGAAGGCAAGGGCTCTGCTGACCAGTGTGGAAGCTATTGAAGCTGGCATTGCAGCCAGTGCCTCTCAATGGTTGAGCCACAGCTGACTTGCAAAAGGGAATGAACACTTGCAAATGCACCTGGACTTTGTACTTTGAATAGAAAGTGCTGCAACATGGTAGAAACTGAAAATCCAAGTCCTTGTCATTCTGTATCAAGTACACAAATCTTCTGACTTTGCACTTTCAGCAGGCAGCCTCTCATTTACAAAATACATAATATTTACTGTCCTGCTGTGAAAACAGATTTGCTGATGTTTCTTAAACAGTTAGATATTTTGCTGAATGCCATGAACTCAAAAGGGGTTTTAGTCATTCTGCTCTCAGAACTTTGTTTAAACCCTATGAACTAAAGATGATCCAAGTTCACCCACTGAGCAGAAAGACAAAGCTAAGTCTGAAATGTTTATTTTTTTAATTGCAGAAATCGTATGTCAGGAATCCTGTGAAATAAATTATCTGCATTGCACAGCTCAGAGAATGGAAATTAAAACTTCAGTGTCAATCCTTGTGCGGGCACTTCCCATGGGCAATTCCTGGCTTTGCAACTACAATAGTATTTGAATAGAGTTTTTGTACTCAGACAATACATTTGCAGTCGTCTTGACTTGTAGCCTACCAGTCTCTGCTGACCTGAAACCTTCTCAACTGAAAATATTTTGTTTTAACTAATAGTCAGTTACAAGCTCAATTAAGCCACAGCAAATCTTGTAGACAGACAGCTTTTCTTGGAATAAGTGGTTTATTTGTTTTGGCGTCTTTTCTCTTTTTTTTTTCTTTTTTGTACGGGAAAAATTATGAAACATGTGGATATCTCTCATCATCTTTATAATCTACAAACCCTTCTGGATGGGCTTACTAGCACATCCCTGGAGAGACAGCAGGTATGTGTGGGAGCTGGAGTATGTCTGAGATGGCAGCTGATGACCTGTTGTCAGATTTTTTTCAGAAGCAAAGTTCAGCAACCCTTTGGATGTGGCATCCTCTTAGTACAGGAAATTTTAACATAATTTTTGATTGGAAAATAAAAAGAATGTAAGAAAAATAGTATTTTAAAATGTTTTTGTTTTCTCTGCCCTCTCTTAGCTTTCTGCTCCCTGTTTAGAACTTGGAAGCAAAAGAACCAGATTCTTTCACCCCATGAAAGGTTTAAAACAGGTTAAAGCACCAGCTTAGGATTTTTCTTAAGCAATAACCAACAGGCAAAGCTAAATCCTTTTGCAAAATAACAAATTTAATCGGACAGGCAGCTTTGTACCAGCTTCCGCCAATCTGCTGCCCAGGGCAGAGGCACTGGAACCGAGGGGGCCACAGCTGCTCTCCAGGAAGACTGGCAGGGCTCCAGCACCAGCCTGCCCAGCAGATAAAGGTTCGAGCCTGTTGGGAGCATGCAGCAAAGTGTATGACTGTCCCACTGGTACTCAGCACTGGGAAACTATTAGAGGAATGTGTAGTTCAACAAGCCTCTACACACATGCCTCTGTTTTTCCCCTTGAGATAAGATTTCGTGTTATGGATTCTCAGGGCTTCCCCTGTTTTTCTGGGCAGAGGAACCCTGGCTTAACCCAGCAAACGGTGAAAGGGGCCCACAACATGGGACAGAGGCAGGCCTTGTCACCTGAGGCACCTGGGAATACATTAGGAAAGAGTTTTATAAAGCAGGGATCTGGCTCTCTTGTCACAGCTCTCCCTGCAGAAAGCAGGCAGTAGCTCCTGCAGCCCCATGCATGTGCAGTTCAGATGACCCGAGCTGGGCTTGAACAGCACTGTGGGCTGCTCAGAGCCCAGTGCAGGCTCCAGCCCTGGGCAGTTCCCGGGATGAGGATGTGTGCTATCAGCTCGCCTGTGAACTCCACAGCCTCAGTTATCAGCACACGCTCCAGGCAGGTTACAGCGAGTTCGAGCTTGCCTGCGTGACCCAGGAGCTGGCCTCTGATTACAATGTCACTGTATGCTCAGCTCTACACCCCCTCCTGCACTGGCTCCTTTGACAGGCCACTTAATACACACAGCACATTTCTGAAAGGAAGAAACAATTCCCCACTCCACTCAGAGGCTAATGGAGAAAAGTCTTGCTCAAATACAAGTGCATGAAGTGCTTCAAAGTAATTTTCTTGAACATGGCTGGGAGTAATTTCCTTCTTTGCCTCAGAATTTTTTCTTATTCTTCATTTATATAAATACTTGCAACAATGGCTAATTGTCAGAAAAATGAAAGCTATTTTTTAGGAGGATTATTGTCTGCCCATTTCTACATTCCAAACTTCTGTCTTTATAGAAGAGGTCTTGAGGTCTTGACTAAATCATATAGCTCAGTACTGAGCTAGGTACTACTTCCCCAGAATGAGCCTGTTGGGACTGACAAGCATTCTTGTTAAAAGCCTGAAATAAAACAATCTGTTCCAAATGACTTATTCATGGCTCTGGCAACTATTTGTGTGTATATATGCCCCAAGTTATGTTAATGTGGATGTAACAGATCAGAGAGAGCTTGTAGTGTTGTATATGATACTTACACATTAAGCCTATGGTCATGACATCACTGCCCTTGTTCTGGGCTCCAGTGATGGTGTAGCCAAAAAAAGCATAACTGAGAACACAACTCATTGTTCCTCTCAGCTGCTAAGGCCTTATTGACTTTGTGAGTCACGCTCAGCACGCAGAGGTGACACATTCCCCCATTAGTGTTACTAATTCCCTGGTTTGAGAAGGGAATTGTGCCTGCTCTAAGAAAAACAGGGAAGGGGTGGAGAAGCACTGGCTAGCATGGCTTAGCCTTTCTGAGTTCATTCGTCTGCGGCACAGATATGACAGTAGGATCTTAAATTGTTAGAAACAGAGGACTGCCCTGAGGCTTATATAGGACAATTATTATTTTTTGGTGAATGCTAATGAGAGGCTCAGGCTGACTGCAAGATATAAGGAACTAACCTGGACATTGTGTTTTCCTTTCTGTTTTGTTAGCTGACAAGCAAGGAGGTCCAGAGAGATGGAGGGCTAGAGGGACAGAATTGCTCTACTGGTCTCAGTTGGAGAGAAAAGAGCTGAAAAAACCCAGAGGTACGCCTAATACTGATCAACATATGCTAGCATATATGGGAGGATTTGTGTAAGAAAACAACAACATCATCATAAAAATTTAGATAATGAGGATGACCAAGTGTGAAAAGCTGGGACTAGCTGTGCTAGTAGATGACCACCCTTAGCTTCATGTAATGGTTTGCAGTCTTGGTTGATAAAAATACTGCGAACTAGAGGACCAGGAAAGTCTGTTGAAGAAGTTGTCTTTGAGCAACAAAAAAGCCAGGACCCAGTGAGGATTAGGAGCGTTTAACAGGAACTGCAGGTAGTGGGATATGCTTAGCTGGAGCCACTTAAGAGGAGCTGCTAAAGGAGTTAGAATAGCTGCAAGAAGCAGCTAGCCAGAGGGACTGGTCTGAGATAGGGGTTCCAACCCTACCTCAGGTCCAGTTTGAGGAAGCCTTTACTACCCAGCAGGTGTGTGGAAGTCCCCCTGAACTGTCAGCTGTGAGTGGAGTGTTTCCAGACCAGGGGAGCAATGGTCTGATCTAGCAGCTGTGCCAGCAAGGGCTTTGGCAAGTATCATTTTGGGAGCTGGAGGATGCCTGTTATTTTGTTTATGTTCCTTTGTCCTTTTCTTCTTTATTTCCAAAACAGTGCTGTTCCGCTAAGCCATTTATGATTTGTGAGTAAGGCAGTAGAACTCTCTGAACACTCAATTAATTTATTTTTCTTAGGTTGGAACACAAAATTCTGTTTATTAATGAAATTGAACTGCCCTTCTGTGGTCAGTCAGACTGGCAGGAAGGGTACATTTATTCCTTCCTTAATTTTTTATCTTTCCCTTCTCATATACTTGAGGCAAGGCTGAGGAAAGCTGCTTATTGCCTGTGTTTGAGCTCTTTGCAGACTTGATGAGTCTCCAGTGAAACTCTGCATGAGGAGCCATTGGGAGGTTGGTACCACAAAACTGTGTTTTAAGTTTATATACAGGAAAAAAAATAAAGAGCTTGACCCCTTGGCAGCCTGGCAACTTGTACACCTCTCCTAAGCAGAGCCTGAATTCCTGACTGCATCTGAGATGTGCTCACCGTGTGTGGCTGCAGTACGCAAAGGTGTGTAGAAGGTGGATATAAAATAACTCATATGAGTGGTAGCACGGGTCTAAACCCAAGGGCCTGAGCTTCTAAGTCAAACGTGCCCAGGCAAAATCCTGGGTAAATGTCCAACAAGTGAAGCACATGCCAGTAGTGATGCAGTGAACTGCAGTTCCCTGTGCTAGCCAGAGGAATGAGGTAGGTGTGCCCCCACACTGCTATGTCTCTCTAGGATACTGCCAAGGTATTCTAAGCTTCATCTGGGAGGCCTAGGAGAGAAAATAAGGGCCTTTGGTTATGTCCCCACTGCAAACGTGGGCAGAGGTACGCTCTGGTGTTGCCATAAGCACTGCACAGAGCCTTTGGGAAGGATTTTTACAGCTGGTCCACACCCATCTGTCAACCAGCTTCTGTTCTGATGGCCATTCTGGCAACTGCACTTTCAGAACAGTATGAACAGTATCAGCAGCATGAAAATATTTGTTACAAATCTTTGGGGTCCAAGACTGCTTCTTACTCTTGTGTTGCTCAGAAACGCCTGGAATGATGTCTAACATACCAGACTGCTTTCAAGCCTGAGAGACTGTTTCAGCAGTAGCCAGGACTGGCAGAAGCCAATTCAATCAGGCAGAGAGGATGCAACAGACTGGCCTGAGGCTGTTCATACACCCTGAAGGAGTCAGCTGCAGGGAAAAGATTATTTGGGGAGATAGACCCAGGTCTTGTGATACTTGCTCAGTTGCACAGGCTGAGAAGAGGCTGCGAGCATTCCCCTTGCAGGTAACTCTGTGGTCACAAAGACACCTTTGTCTCTTCTGCCATCACTCCCCTGATATTTGTACATAGACCCCAGTGCCATCTGTCCCCCATGAAAGCTGACCCCCGTGTGCTGCTTTTTTTTCACAGGGACTCGATCTATTCCTGTGTTACTCTATTCTTGCTGGAGGAAAGTGTTCCCTAAAGTCTAGCCCAAACAACTTTCACCATTATGAGCCCTTTCACCTTGATGCTTTTCTTGGATCCCCTTAAATAAAGATTATGAGGTGTGCTCAACATCTTTTACTTTCTAAATTCACTCTTCAGAATGGTGTATTCTGCTCATTTCCCACAAAGGGGAAGGTTCCATGCATAAGATGCTGAAGAGAGCCTTTGCCCCCACCCAAAGTCTTGTTTTTCAGAGTGACGCACACTCTGCTCTGCTATTACTTAGTAAGAAGTGAAGTCACTGCTTTCCTCCCCTTCAGACTGCTCCACCCTCAGTCAGGAGGTCTGCTTCTCCACCCTTTGGCAAAACAGCTGTTTGGGGGTGGAGGTGAGTTTAGGGGTGGTGTTGACCAGCCTCTCATCTGGGGAGAAAAAAACAACCAGTCCAGTCCTCTCAATGGGCTGCTTCAGAGCTGGGAACAGCCCTGACAGCCTTCTCTGCTTCTGTGTTTGTGTGTTAATAAGATCATTCACATCAGTCTGTGGGGCTACTTTAGGATGCAAAAAAGAGTGTAAGCAGAGCAAACCACTTAGCTATTCTTTATCTGTCTTTTTCTCCACTCCAGAAGAAAGTTTTCACTGGAACTCCCACTCTTCTACTTTGGCAGGTAGGAAGAGGCAGAAAAGTTGGTATGTGGTGTGATGTGGGTCTAAGTTCTCTCTGCTCTGCTCAGACCTTTCCCACAAGCAGTGGGAAGGAAGACAGTCCCTAGGACTTGGGTACAGCTCCATGATTTTGCCTTACTTCTCTCAGTGTGAGCTCAAGTAGCCCAGAAGCTGCCCTAAATACACTTCAGCATCCACCAGTCCCTTAGAGACCATCTGCCAACTAAACATGCCTGCAACATAATGTGGTACAGCCACTCTTCCTTCCCACCCTTGACATGCCCTCCCTGGCATGCTGGTGGCTATTCCGGCTGTCTGCTCACTGAACATTTTACTGCAACAGAGAAACCACAGGCAAGGGAGGGAGGCCTTGATTACATTCTCTATCCTTGGAAGAAAGAGACATTTGGGGACTCAACATCATGGGGAAGGCTTTCAGGGAATGCATTTGCTCCAAGAGGAGTTACGTTGTTCTGGAAACTCTGTGTTTAAAGGGGGAAGACTGCAAATATTCATTCAGAAAAGAAAACTGTATCATGCAAGGAAGCACAAAAAATGTGAAGGAAACTTGTCCCGGTAGGGGAGGCAAATATTTAATTGATTCACAGAGAGGGTGACAACTGGAAGAGACCTCTCCCATAAAAAGGACAAACAGATGGTGAGGGACAGAAGGCAAAAGCAGAAGGTCTGGCAAGTGAGGAGGCAGCTGGTAGGTCCAGTGGTCAGGATGGCCAGCTGTCCTGGCTTTGGAGGACTGGAACTTCACCTGCTGTACAGCAAATGTAGTTTTGTTCCAGCTTTGTTGGGACCAGTAGAGGAACTCTCTGTGTACATAGCTACTTTTCTAATATCTCCTGCTTCAGCCAGTCTGTACCAGCTCATGCCTTCTGTTCCACTGTGCTGCAGCAATTTATACTCCAGTCTCTGTTTTCCCTGCTCCTCAGGCATTTCCTGACTGAAGCAGCCATTAGCTCTGCTGTGCTCACTCAGATGCTTTATGATTATTTATTCCTAAATAATCAACTCAAAAGCAGCAAAGAAGAAACTAAGGGTCCTTATAACAAATTTTATAATCTGTTTATATAGAGGTAGCACCTCAGTCAAATACCAACATCCCCCTTGTTTCCAGGTGCTACACAAAAATGCAACCAAGGCTGTGTCCCAGAGGGAAAATGATTTTCATATTAACTGAGCTGGACGGAACTCAAAGATGCAATGAGCTAATACTGGTTAATTCCAGCAGTCTAGGACTTCACCTTCGCATTGTTACAGAGCTTACATTCCTGGGTCAGAGAAACCATATTTTTGGGAGGGTTCAGTGAAAATGGTTTTGGGACTGTACCAGGATTCCAGTTTTCTTAGTCTTAGCCTCAATGGAATTTACAGCTGGCTCAGGCAGAACTGGAAGTCCCCACAGGAAGAATGTTGTTGATATTCAGGCTTTGGAGGACAGTGAGCTTCTCTGTGAAAGTCAACACATATATCTGTCCATGCCCACAGCACCACAGCCACTACTCACTCCTCCAAAACAGATAGAGTTTCAAGGGCTCACATGACCACGTCTATCTGTTCAGGGATTTTTAGGACAACCTGTAGATGGGGGTGGGGGGAGGGGATTCCCTCCATTCATTCCTTCAGTTTAGGCAGGACTTTTCTCTGTCTGAAAGTGAAACGAGCTGCCAACACTTCTTAAAAATTAAGGGACCTTCAGGAACCAGCAGAGCTCCCAGGAAAGCAGGTCATGAGATGCGTTTTATGTGCAAACTGACCGCTTCCTGCCAGCCAGAGCAGGGTGCTACAGGCTGTCTTGCCCAAGATACCCTAGTCAGTCTTTTATTTCTAGTCCAAAACCAGAGGTGTCTGCCTAATTAACAACATAAATCTGGCCTCTGATGGCTCAAGGAATACTGCTTTTCTATCCCTGAGAGACATAATAACTACCTTTTCCTCCTCCTAATCAGTTTCTCAGGATTGCTCACCTGACTCTAAGACTTTTTAAATTAATCAACTGAAAATAATGTTAGTGACCCAACTTCCAGGCCTTGAACTAAACTTTCTTATAGAGCAGAGTCAGCATCTAAGGGCCCATATGCCCTTTTTACTGTCCACAGTCCCACACATCCATCACTTAGAGCACACACTTTGCACCTGCAGAACATCCTCAACAGATTTGTATGTGGAGAGGAGGGGTGATCAGGACAGGGAATCCAGGAGAAATTTAGGGGAAGCAAAAGAGTCACCTGTTGCTCATATTTCTGGGAAAATTTGGTTGTGACAGGAGGAGTTATCCCTACCCTTTTACCTTTCTTTTGTACCCTGTGCTGCCTCTGGAGATCACTCCTCACCAACTGTAAAGCAAACTTCATGGCACACAAAGCATTGGCATCAATTCACCACAGGAGTGTAGAGCAGGTAAGACTCAGAATTCCATGAATGTGGTATCTGCAGCATGAATGCCACATGCTGCAAGCTCCTTCACTCCTGGCATGGCACATTTATTGTCACTATGTTAATTTTAAATCCTCTCTAACATGTACTTGATGGCCTTTGGCAGGGACTCAGCCTGCCTGTTATGTATCAGTACACTGTTTGGGACAATGTGGTTTTGGTTTTTCTTACAAAGAGCAGTGCCAAAAAACAATGAAAGCATATCAGTCATAGTCTGCATAGGAAAGGCAGTGTCCATGAGATGATAACATCTTTGGTGGTTACCATAAAATTTTAAAGAACAAGTCATTCCCCTCATATACCTAAAAAAACCTCATAAATTTGGTATGCTAAGAAATTCTAATATGAATATATCTCCCTTATTTGGAAAAAAAGAAAATTAGGCTTCGAGTTTCATGATCCCACTTCATTTTTTGATATTTGACCTGCAGATTAGAGGTTTTCACGTCATCTTTCAGCCCACAGAGAGTATCCCAAGGTTCCGTGTGTGTGAGAGAGATAGGAAAGGAACATTAGGAACAGGCCAACCCCAAACAGCTAAAATTAGCTATGAGAACTGGAGTGCTGAGGTCTCTGAGGAACACTAGTCAAAGGAAGAAAATGGTTGTTTGCTAAACTCCCACTTATTCTACTGCCTCTGAGGACTCCTGGCCCATATCCCTGCCCAGACATCCTGCATGGCTATTTAAGAGGATTTCCCCCGCCCCTTCCCCCTCCACTGGCCATAATTTTCCTCTTTTGTAACTGCAGTACAGAGTGATATGGGATTCCTGCTCTGGCAGCAAGATTCTGGCTGGAAACAGGAAACAGGGGGGCTCTGCAGAGCTCGGCCTCTGTGACAACACGGACGTCACACCCACGTGCAGACAGGGATGCTTCTCACATATGGCAATGATCAGCAGCTCCCTTTTTTCCTCCCCGTCCCTCTTCCCCAGAAGGGCTTACAAAGCCCTAGAGGGGCCATATATCAAGTTAGAAGCAGTCTTTAGGAAGCACGGCTGTGTGAGGCCTCAGTTATGACAGAGCATGATTCCTTGCATAATTCTTTCAGATTCTCTGAGGCCAGTAAATCTCAGATTCTCCGAGACTGTAAATCTTCACATGAGGCATATGGCCTTAGAATAAGACATGGAGTGAATTTCAAAGAGATAGCCCATCTTCTTCAGAATCTGACTAAGGGAATCCTTTGAGAACTATCCCTTACAGACATGGGCATGGCTTTAAAAGCTGTCTGCCCTCCTTCTTCCCAGAAATGCCTGATGGAATAAGTTGGGTTTTTTCGGCAGCACCAGGTTCTCCCATTTTCTCCTTCCTATATTTAAAAGCCTTTTCTCAAAATAAAACCAAATGGCTGTGACTGTCTAATCCTTCAGATTATAATTTCAGGGAAAAAAGAATAAAAGATTGTTAAAAGTAATTGCATTGATATTTGTAGAAACACCTTAGGGGACTTGGAGACATTGTCTCAGCTAAGGAGGTAGGTTCTGGAGGAGCAGGAGGAGAAGGAAATGCTCTTGAATTTACTAGGAGTGAGTTTTGGTTTTCTCCAGCCAGCTCTCTGTAGTGCAATTGCTTACATCCACACACAGATTATGCTATATTAGCCTCTCCAGGCCATTATATGTGGTGTTCAAAGGTGAAGTTTTATTGTTGATGGGGAATTCAATTTCAAATGAAGTAAAAAATTCCTTTCCTAGCTTTCTCCTTCTCTTTTCATGAGGCAGACTGTGCTCTGCTTGATGATCCAGCTTCTTTGGCACAGAAGAGATTTTATGTAAGTATCAATGGGAGAAGGTTATCTCCAGCAATGGCTTGTTCAATCTCAACACTGGGAAGAATTGAAATGCCTTTGATAGGTACACCCACAGCTCTCCTGTGAGGAAAGGGAGACCTGATTAGTGCCTTCTGTCCTAGCTGCACTAAGGATTTGCTGGCACTGAGCAGACCTCCACCTCACCTTCCCATTCCACTCAATGGTCTTGTGGTAGTTCTGGTGAACTTGAACTGAGGGAAAAGGAAGCAAGATTTTGGTTTAAAAATGCTGGGTTGTAATCTAGGGAACATAAAGATACAGCTAAAATGAAAACACATAAAATGCTTGTCTATCTTATCTAAAATACTGTCTTTCTACAGTCTTTTACACTGTCAGGTGCTGGGAAAGTCTGCTGGAGAATCATATCTCTGTTGGCAGAAACTGCTGTGGCTCAGCCCTTTGTTTATTATTTTCCATTAATTATCCTATGATTAAAACTGCAGATTCCTCCCATGCATTGCACAACTTCTACTGTGAGAGCACTTTCCTCACTGACCTCATCTAGGGAGAACCCTTCTGCTTCCCTGGCCTATATGGTGAGAGTTCAATCTCTTCTTGCAGTTACCTTGGAGAGGAGAGACAGGCAGAGGCAGAGGGAAAGAAAGGGGAGAGGGGGAAGAGAGAATGTGCTGTCCTAAGCTGCTATGGGATACCTGCTACTGCTAGAAATGTTCGGTACCTCTCCAACCTCTAGCACTTGAGATGAACCACTGCTTTGGAGCAGTTCAAGATCCCACTGCAAGGCACTTGGGATAATGCCAAACCCCTGGCCAACCCTCTGTGTGAGATTTGGTGGCACAGCTACTAAGAGCAACGCTACAGAGAGGTGTTTTCTTGCTCAGAGCACATGGTCAAGCTTTGGTACCTTCAGAGTTAAACTCCTGGTATGTAATCTGTACACACAGACTACACCTTCCTGGTTCTGCCAGCTCTGGGTAGTTCTCACTGAAATACCCCTCAGAAGCAGCCCTCAGAAAGGCACAGCGAAGGGATAGATTGAAGATTAAAGGAAAGGGGAAAAGGGGCTGTGGATTGTTACCTCTGTCTTCAATGGAGAAAGAATACTATTTTCACACATCTGTGCTAAATCAAACACTGATTTTTTTTACTCCTGACATTAATACATTAGGTGTGGAACTCACACTGTTGACCTGAAAAGTTCCTTTGAGGAATTACTCTTACATTACTCTTCACTTGGGAAGAGCAAGACAATAAACAAATGAGAGTCCTCACTTTGGACTGCAGATCTACCATCTCCTTATCTTTTGTCTTAACACCGAATGCCAAGATTTATGGAGAAAAATTCCAAAAGAGTGAGGAAACTGAAGCACTGCCTTTTGCTCTAGAGAAGAAAGAGATCCATCCTTGAAATCTCACATCGGAAATTCCCCAGCTTCTCCTGGCTGGGACTGTGAGTCTGAGGGAAGGGCATGATGTCAGTGAGCAGTCAGCTACTGTTTAGAATACAATTCCCATTTAGAATCAATTCCATTGATTTGGGAACACAGGAAAAAAAGCATTGAAAAAGTTTGGATTTATATGAAGAATCCTATGCTGGAGCAACAATCTCTGTTGGGATTTCCACACAGAGGAACTGTTTCTCACTTTTGACATCATGTGGTGGCATGCATGACAGGAATCACTGAGTTCATTCCCTGCTGGGACATTATCCTTGTCTTTAGAGATTGTCCTTGTAACTAATACCTTAATTTGCAGTTTCAGGTGAGAAAGTGGTAACTCCTGCATTATGGGGATGAAGAGACTGGCTTATTCTTACAGGAAGTTTCTGAAGAAACCTTGCACAGGGAGAAGCAACTCAAGACAGCAACTTTTCCTGCACTCGCACTTGTTCTACAGATAAAGAAAAGACCTTCCTTTACACCTGACAGCCCAATATTTACAGCATTAATATTTACAATATTTACAACATTATTTACATTTTAACATTTTTTACATTTTTTACATTATTTATTAATATTTGCAACATTAAAGAAACAAAAAGAGGGATGCAATCCCCATGGTGCTGCTCTTTCTGCTTTTCACAAGTATGGTGATTTTAGGGGATTCCAACATGCTTTAAAACCAGTTATAGATCCTAGGGACTGGCATATGGAGGGACTGCAGCTCTGATAGCCTCAGGATGGTCTAAGAGATACAGGATTCCTGCCTCCTGCCTGGGATCTTTCTCTACCTCCCTACACTCAAACGGGGTTTTGGAAGCAGCTGTATCCTTGACAGTGCCCTCTGACGAGAGGGAGAGAAAGATTATGCTGAGAGAAGTGGAAGCAGGCTCAGCCCATGCCTTCAGAAGGCTGGTGAGGGGGAAAGAGATGAGGGAAGAAGGATCTAGTTGCTCAACATGCAAAAAAGGCCATGTCTCCAGCTCAATCATCTCTCCTCCCAAGGGAGGCTGTATTCAGCTCTCCTGCTCCTCTGTGGCAAATCATCACCGTGAAAAGCCAGGCCAGGTGCTGAGAGAAAACCAGAGATGCAGTGGTCAGCCACCTTCAGTAAAAACAAAAAAAACTGGAAAATATGAAAATTAAATTCTGGACTGTGCCAGGGGGACAGAAAAGCACCAACATACTCTCTCACCCCTGCCAAGCAGAGTAAACCTCATCACAGGAAGGGCAACCAGTTGTGAGAGACAGTCTGCCAGGCTCTCTGCTAAACATCAGGGAACTGCTTGGAACCCCACAAATACACACAGCAACCACAGTGGCTAGTACTCAAATGCAAACCTTCTCTCACAGATATACATTTCCTGTACAGTACCTAGGAGGAGGCACTATGAGATTCTGATATTACAGTGAGAGATAATCTATAAGTGCTGTCCCACACTTGAATTTGAGCAGGACATTAAGGCTACAGTGAGAGAAGGCGATGAGATCTCTGATGATTACCCTAATCTTTAGGCTCTTGTCTCATCAAAAGGAAGACTTGCCCCATAAATGCTCACGGAGCTGATGCCAGGAGCAGATTTTACTGCTTTTCTGTGTCTATCCCATCTTCCTCAAACTCCCCTCAAAAGAATCTACAGAGATATTGTCTTCTTCAAGTTACGTGGACAGAAACGTCAAACTCGATTGCAGCCATGAATCTGCTCATGAACTCTGCTGGCTGCAATGCCACAGAGCTGCCTTAAAGCTCTCTTAAAAATGTAAGGCATTCCAGTCATTTTAATTACTGCGCATTGCATAAGCCAGAAACCAGTTCATACAAAGGAACAACAGAAAAGTGATTTTCAATTGCTCTCACTCTCTTCTGTATTTAGTGCAGCCTCCAAAGCTCCTGGAACACCAGCTCATGCTACCATTTGAAGCATTTCATCTATTTGAAATCTCTTTGTTCCGCCATTTAAAGATATTGATGCAGTTAAGAAGGGTTTAAAAAAGAAAATCAAAACTTCAATTTGGAAATGGCTACAGCAACAGGAAAGCAAAACAAGAGAAATGGAAAGACTTACTATAAACAAAAATGAGACAAAATTAATTGCTTGGAATGAGGCATAGACAGGTAGAACCAAGCAAATCACGTCGTGTCCTTCCCTCCCGGATTCTGTCAGACCATTTAATCGTAGCCTCCTGGCTTGAACCCTGCATGGTACTGAGTCCTTTGGCCCTGGTCCAGAAGTGCACTTAAGCTTATATTTAACTTTGTGTATGTAAATGGTTCTGTTGACTTCAGTAGAGCATCTTGTGTGCTTAAAGTTGAACATGTGCCTTAGTGTTTTGCTGGATTTGGGCCAAACAGCATGGTCATGTGCAGGAAATATTTTCAGCTTGATAAGGCTGTTAAAAGATATTTCCTGGTTACTCTTCTGCAGCTGATGCCACATCACAGCCTGACTGGAGAATCCCCACACTACTGAGAGGGTGATTTCATATTCCACAACCCTTTATAATGTAATATTCCTGGAAACACATGGTGCCCACAGTCTGCTCCCAGGCTGGGTGCTCTCAGTGGGCACAATCTCTAAAGCATCCTTGAAGACTGAACACAGTACAGAACTGCTAGAGCTGATGGAATTTTAATGGTGTAACTCTAATGAAAAGCTTGGGAATGGGATGGAGTGTTACCTATGTCTGGCCTACAGACAGGAAGGTGACATAATTCCTTTGCAACCTCAGAGAAAGAGATCAAATGAATTTTTTTGGTATGTATTTATAGAATCAAAGACATTTTTGAAGAAGGAGTCTTCTTATTAAAAATAGCTTATAAAGCTCACTGATACAACGGTGGAATTAATAGGAGTTTTTTCAACTTGTTTCATGCATATAAATCACAGCAAATACAAATATTTTAAACAAAAAGTCTTCTCAGAAGACAGTGTTAGAAAATAAACAATTTGCTAAAAAAGAAGTACGTAATCAAGAAATATGAGAACCTTTTTCTAATGTGATGTATGACCATTCTCTACTGTCCTACGAGACAGCAGGAGTGTGCTGTAAAAAGGACATCAGATAGCTCTGAAAACACCTACCCTTCTCCTCATGCTGAATAAAAGCAGAAAAACAATGAGACCTCCTGGTGGGCATGATGCTGAGCTTGTGTAAAAGATATGATCATCATCAATTTCAAGAAAAGTTTTTAGGGCAAGAGGATGCTTTTGAGCAACTTGTCAGCTGGACAATTTAGAATGCTAATGGCAAGACTCCACACTCATAAATCAAGTAAATTCTCTGTAAAGAAAAACTTAAATAGAAAGTACCCTTACTTCAGAAACTTTTAAAGTTAATATATGGTTAAGGAGGTGGCAGGGCTGTTGAACTGCAGATTGAATTCTTCTGATTTCATTCATGCCATGCTCAGTTTAACCCAGTTAAGATCTGGTGAAGAACTGGAGTGTTACAAATTACTACACGTGACATTTGTCAGGGTATTTTTCTCTGATAATAGCGGAGTCTCTCTCCCTTGCTCTCTCTTCTTTTTTTTTTTTCCCCAACCTTCCTGGTTGGTTGCCAGCAGTTGCTGTAGTTTGATGAAGCCCTCCATACTGAAGCAGCCGGCATCCCTCACAATGAAATGTGATCAGAAGGCAAGTGAACATGCCTTTAGTTCATATCTCAGTCTCTGTCCCTGGTTCCAGGATGGTCTTGTGGAAGGAAAATGATGATGTTAACATGCACCCGATATAAACTAATATGAGTATCCGTGAAAGCAGAAGGTAATTCTCCTTCCTGAAATTTAAATAAGACACCTAGCTTACCAGGTTTCCTTTTCCAAAGACTCGGCTGATTAGGTGCTGCGGAGGAGCTGGCTCCATCCGTGAAGGTCGGAACCATCTCTTGCAGCGCACTGCCCCCTAGCCCTGCCGCGCACATTCCTGCACGATGGAGGGCAGAAGGACGCGGTGCTCAGTCAAGAACACCTGCGGGACACGGCTTTCCCTGGGAATTTTCACACCAACTCTTGACCCAGTCCAGTCATGCTTGGCTTGCGGGATCCGACGGGATCACAGCATGAAGTTGTGTGGCTGCTCGGTAAGGCAGAGAGATCATTAATTGTGTTCAGCAATGTGTACTTGATGGAAGACTGGAATAACAAGATTTCTTTATTTGGTGACATTAACCAAATGTGAACTTGAATTTTCTCATATGAAGATCAAGGTGTCTATTTTGTCCTTTGCTCAATGCTACCTTCTTTATGGCCATATAAGGCTTAAAGCTTTATCTGAGCAAAGAAGCAAAATGATAGGTTTTATTTTATTTTTTCCCCTTTGCAGTTTTTCCCATGCAGACAGGGCATAGAAGACGAATTCAGAGAAAATTCTCCTTTTGGTTCCTTCATTGACTTTCTCTGTTACTCTGACACCACTATCAACATTTTCTCATATAAATAAACACTCAGAATCTTTGCCTGGCTTTTTCAGAGTTCACTTTGCTGGTAGGTCTGGAAAGGGAGAGGCTAATACTGGATATCTAATGCATATTATCAGAGGATAACATAGAATATCTCCATTTACAGATGATAAAATGAGTCTATAGGCAGATTAAACTATTTAACAAAGCCTCAAGCAGGCCACTGGCCAGACTGAACTTTCCTGAGTAACTTTACAAAAATACTGTACTTTACAAAAATAACACACTCTGGTTTCTCAATGTATAGTGTACTCTTCAAGAGGCAAATAAATATTGTTCTTACTGTAGCAGCATCCAGTCCCGGTTGAAAAAACTGCATCCCTACCACTGTAGAGAAATTAATCTCTTTGAAAAATAACATCTAAGTGTAAAAAAAGGCAGATGAATCAGCTAAGCCCTGACCAAATACAAGTACTACTACTACTATGATAATACAAACACTAAAAAAATTTCTGAATCATCTCCCAAACAGTGGTACAGAAGATAATGGTAAGCTGACAGCCTGCACCCCATCCCTTCCAAAGAGATGTGCCCAGCCTTTGGACCAAGCCATGTCACTCCTTTTCATCTGATTGCTCCTCTGGATTATATCCAAAAAGTGAGCTAGTTCCTGCAATCAGCACAAACTTGGTGCTATTTTAGCTAGCTTGGTCAGCCTCACTGTAAACAAGCTACTTCCATACCTTGGAGGGCCCTGTGGAACTTCAGTAATTTCTAGGCCCCTTCCACTCCTGTTTCAGAAACTGCAAAGGTGACTAAAGAGTCTGCTTTTCAGTCTCCTCTGAATGTGTCCTGCATCTGTGTATCATAGACACTCAGCATTTACACAGCATCCAACAGCTTAAAAGCTTATTACAAAGTATTTAGCTTGTAAGTCTGCAGAACACACAGGAAAGGTGTTATTATAGGAATGAAGAAACATTCTCAGGGGAGTTACTTGGTCAGAGTGAAGGGAGGTGGTGCAGGAGCTGTGATTATAATCTAGTTGTGTGTGGGCCAAACTCTCCCTTATTTACTCCAGTGTCAGATTCTGGCAGAATTCCACTTCTCTCAGACATTGATCTGAGATGTTGATAGGCCAGGTGTATCATGATGTTGGTGGATATCAAACCTTTTACAATAACAAAGGAAAAACGAGAGTGTCAGACACACCTCATTTTTCTTCCATGTTACTCTGCTGAGGCCGGTGGAGTTGTTTCTTGTTTACACCCAGTGAGACTGAAATGACATCCACCCAATCTGATGGATCCAGCTTCACTTGTAGTACCTTGAACAGACAGCTCAATAACCTAAAGTATTTTTTGCATAGGGTTTCTCGTATTGCAATTTGGGCCCAATGATTCAGACTCTGACATGTCTAAATGGAACGACCTATTTAATACCTTGTCTCAAACATACTTATAGGACCTGTTAGTAGGTCAGCACCATCTCATTTTTTTAGTGTGTTCATTAATGCACATTCCTGAGCAGCTCCCATCACTATTATCCCATGACACAGGGACTGGAAGCACAGTGAGGCAAAGCTGCCACACAGGTTCTGTGTCATAGCGAGGATAGGAACTTCTGTTTTCCACTGCTGGCATTGCAACCTTGATCCCTACTGACAACACCCATCTTGAAGCTTTCGTCTACCAATGCCCCAAATAAAAGCCTGCGCTTCCCTAAGACAGATTTTCATTTTATATGGACAGTGTGATTAAAGAAAAAGGTGTAGGCAGGCCGTGCTTCACCCTGATGGAGCAGAATTGTAAATCTAAAGACTTAGCTGACTATATAGAAATTTAGAACAGCTGGTCCCTGGCCTTTAATACCAGCATAATTTATAACTAGACGCGCTTAAGTCTTGTAAACCCCGTGGAAAGTACTCTGACATTATATACACTGGTTTGATACTGTGATTAATCACCCCTCAGTATCCTTTGGAAGATAATAAGACTGTCTGTATCATGCAGCTGGCAATCTCCTTCTGTACACTCCCAGCTCCTCTACAACATTTACATATCTACAGCTGATAGAAACTTATGGCTCTGAAAGGGGATAAAGGAAAACAAAACAAACAGTACATTTCTATAAATTCCATTAAAGCTGCTCTGCTAAAATATACTTTGAGATTAAATGTTGGGAGTGCCTGTGTAGATACAACACTGTTTTTTCCAGCTTGGTTTTAGGGTTTATGACCCTTTTCTGACTGAAAGGCCAGAGAAAGGGAAATGCTGGGTGGTGGAGTAGGAGCATCCGAGCAGGATTAAAAACATTCAGGGCAAAATCCTGGTTTACAGTTCAGACAGGTCTTGTCTTTCTTTTCCCCCATCCTCCTTCTACTGCCTGATGGAAGAGGAAAAGAAGCAGCACGCTGTACTTGTGCATTATCTGATCGCTGTCTGGAAGCTCTTTGGAACAGCCCGAATAGTGTGCCATGCCTCCAGTTTGAAGGCAGTTCGCACACAACCCAGATGGATCGAAGGGAAGCAGCGCGAGCTTTCCAAGCGAGCCGCAAGCCCCGCGTACGTTTCCCACGTGCCCTGAGGAGCGGCGCGGG
>VXBQ01006903.1:0-60078 GCA_013400175.1 Phainopepla nitens | reverse complement strand
CGCGGGGCGGCCCGGAGAGGCTGCGACAGGCTCGGGCGGACACTCGCAGGCACCAGGGAGGTACGGCTGCTACGGAGCGAGGCTTCCCTCGCCCCGCGGTACCGGGAGCGGGCCGGGCCGGGCCGGGTCGGGCCGGGTNGGCGCTGCCATTGGCCGCGCGCGGCGGCGCCCCCGGAGCGCGAGCGGCGCGAGCCGGGTATAACTCCGCGCGCCGGTCCCGCTCCACTCGCAGCGCTCCGCGCCTCAGCTCCCCTCAGCTCCGCACCGCACCGTCCTGCCCAGCGAGCCGGCCAGAGAGACAGGGACAGGGCAGGCAGCCCCGGCGCACGGGCTGTTAGGGAGGAAGACTAAAGTCAGGCGAACACAGCAGCGGCTGCCTCCCGCTCCGCAGAAGTGAGGAGGCACCTCGAGGGCACCATGACGGCGTGGCTGAGCTTCCTCGTCGTGTTCCTGTGCAGCTGGAGCCTGCGGGACTTGGTGGCGGAGGCTTGCACTTGCGTCCCCATCCATCCGCAGGACGCTTTCTGCAACTCCGATATCGGTAAGTGCCGGCGCCCCGCAGCCGCCCGGGCGGGCTCAGGGAAACCAGAAAGCTCCCGGACCCCGAGGGGTGCGGGCAGCAGCGTGGCTGTCACCGCAGGGCAGCCGCCGTCCCTCGAGTGACGGCAGAGATGCGGCGGGCGGGCCACGCCGCAGAGCCGTGACCTGACTTGCCGGGAGCGGGTTTGGCTCCGTTGCTGCCGCAGACGCCTGGGTTGGTAAGAGGAGAGGCGTGTGGTGGTGCACCCCTCGCTCAGCCCTCCCAAGCCCTGTCCCGCGGCAGCAGCCTTTCCCAGAAGTACCTTAAAGAAATCAGTAATTGTTAGTGGCATGTTTCCTACAGCAGGACACAAACACAGTTGGAGGTGTAGGCTGCCAAAATTTCCTCCTCAGCTTGGTGGCAAGAAGTAGGAGGCAGGGCGAAGAAGGATGGGTTCTCCCAAGCCAGGAAACAGCCCGTGGCGGCTAGTGGTTGGAGGTGCGGCTCACACAGGCTCGTGGTGCTGTGCTTGTACCGCCGGCAAGGGCTGCAGAAGAGAAGCAGGTACCAAGTGTCTCCAAACTTTCCGCATGCTGCGCTGTGGTCTTTGCAGCTGTGGGAAATATGTAAACCTGCATGCTTTTGGGAAAGTTGAAACACTTTTATTGGATCCTGACTTATGTTTTCCACTATGGGTTTTAACATCCCTAGGGTTCTTTGTTACACTAACTTTAGGTAGGGGACAAGGACAGCTCCAGGAATCTCTGAGGAGGAGGTGATAGAGACTCCGTTCCCAAGTTTGTTGGCTTGCTTGTAGTCAAGGGTGTGTAACAAAATATGGTTGTTGCTTGGTAGGTCTTCCACGGCAAAGTATATGAACTCAATTGGTGGTGTCCTTTGAGCTACTACTGGGCATGTGTCCATGTAATGGTAAATACAGGCTATCACCTCAGCAGTGGTGAGAGGACGGCACAAGTCTGAGAAGTCTCCTGCCTTCTGTGTGGGTTGTCTTAACAGCACAGCATAAAAGGGGCCAGGGACTTTGCACTGCTGGTACCCACATGGTACTGACTCGGAGTAGCGTCTGCAAAGAAATCCTCCTGACAACTGCTATGCAAGTCAAATAGAAAGAAAAATTCTCACTGCAGCAGAACACCCATTGCATGAATGCTGCCAGTAACCTTTCCAAGTAAGCCAAGGTTAGTGGCAATAGATCTATCTCTTGCCTTCTCTTGTTCTTCTACAGAAACTGCAGTTGTGCCTGGTTATTCATGTTTAGTTTATATAGTGTATCTGCTTCTGTATATCAAAAAACCCATTCCATGTAAAAAGTGGTGGGAAGATTACAGTTTGCTTCAGTGATGATAGCCTGTAAAACATTTATAAAATAGTTTTATACTCGGAAATTCTTCCAGGAAACTAAATTATTCAAACTTCTGTTGCCATTTTCATAGTTTGGATCAACAGGTGTGCCACCTAAGTGGCAACTACCAGGGAGCTTTCACTTTCTGTGAAAATGAGACTGGGAAACAGTTTTTCCACAGCAAAAGCTGATGGCAACATGTGGCCTTCATTAGCTGCATTTTGGGAGAAGGACTGCTTGCTTGCTCTGGTTAGGTCATGCTATAATAGAGGAGGAGTAGTTTTGGTACAAAAAAAGGTATTAAATACATTTTTGTAATGAATCCACACTGACAGTGTATTTTTACTGGACGCATACATGACTAGGAGTAAACGATGAAGTTTCATATAACGGTGCTCCTAGACTTTAATGCACAAAGTTTTTCTGTTATCTACTCTAATTTCTGGTTGAGTTCAAAGTCTTCCCTTCATCTTTCCTTTCTCTACTCTGGGCTCTTCATTATATCTCAAGCCTTGGCTTTGCTCTGAGACAAAGTAGTTCAAAAAGTTGATGTCTCTGGGGCTGTTATGCCTTCAGACATCATAGCAAGGCAAAGGAAGAGCAGCTTGGGGGGAAAGAGCAACCCATTCCAGTAAATGACTTGAATGCAAGTTTGGTTAAGACTGCAGGTCTCTGATGGGTTGAAGCAAAAGTAAATCCTTTACATTTGCTAGAACTGTCTGGAAAATGTGATATTTCTGTCGGCTGATTTTAGTAAATGCTGTCACGTTCTTCATACGCAGAGAGGACAAAAAGAGCAATAAAGCTTTCTGGCTTTGGAGGAGTTAATCATCTCCATGGAAACTGATGGCAGTGTACTAGTGCAGTGTTTAGACAGACTAAACTACATGCTGGGTTATAAAACACATTGTGGGGAAGAAAGGGACTTGGCAGCAAGTTTTTATCGCTCTTGAAACTTCTGACAAAATACCAGCTCTAAAGGGGAGGAGTCAGTGCAGTAAGGGCTGGAGCAAAAGAGGCTGTTAAAATAACTCCTAAAACAATGTAAGAAATTAACTAGCTAGGTGGCAGCCTAGGAGAGGCTTTTCATTTCCAGAAGCACTGCATTTTGAAGAAGGAGAAAACTTTTAGTTGAGGACTGTAATGCAAACTTTTACTGTTGATGTTTCCTGCTTAACCAGTGAAGTCCTACTCTCAAGTTTATTCTCTTCTCCTTTAATCTGATCTCACTGGACATTTAATTCTTCATTTTCTGGTGGCTCAGTTCTGATACAGCCTCCCAACCCTGCAGTCACTAGAAGGTTTTAATCTTTACAGAAACAGATGGTCAAAGAAACCCATTGGAAAGGATTTCAGTATGTACATCCTTTGAAAGCAAAGGTTGTGGTCTTTGAAGGACTCTTGAACTTCATAAATAACAATATATACACATTTTTAATTTAAGAAGGAGAGAGGGGAGAGAAGAGGTACTACTGCTAGACTGGTTACAAGGGATCTTTTCACTCAGCCTGACTGTTCCATCATGTTGAATGGAGCAAAAGTGAAGAGGTGTGTCTTATCTGGCCCTACGGGGTCAATCAATAATAAAATTGCTGTTTTAACTTTTAGCTTTCTTTCTTTAATGGGATCAGTAAGTGCCAGAAGAGGCAGTACCATAATTGGGCACACAGCGACTGCTATGATTTGCCATCTGAACTTTGCTTCCTCCACTTCTGCCCTCTGCCTACGACCTCTTCCAGATGTGAATATTTTTCTTTTGTTTGAATTAAGAGACCTTTTGAAAGAACAGACACCAGGCATGCTTTGTTCTTTTGTGACAAAGCTGTGACATTTCCAGCTGGACATAGCTGACATGAAAGGGACTTGTTTGTCCTTTTTTTGCACGAACAGCAGGAATTTTTGAGCTTGGCTGCTGAATGTTGAATTCATAGGTTTGGAAAAACACCTCCTGTTTGGCTCCCTCTGCCCCATATCTCCTTTCAAAGAAAAAAAAAAGAAAGGGGGGGGGGAGAAAATATGTGAAATTACAGAGTGCATTTTGACAAACCAGTCTGCAAGTGATAAAGTGCTTTATTCACTCCACAGCTGTCTTACTTCTATCTTGTGCATATACTTTAGAGAAGAGCTATGGCACTATTAGATGTCTCTTACCTAAGCTCAAACGAGCTCAAAATAACATTCCTTTGTATGGATTGTGTTGGGGGAAGAAATACCTGCATCAGCAAGGATACCAGTGGGTAGTGCTCCTCTCTGTTCTTAGTAACCTCACTCTTGGTGGGATGAAGGTGGCAAGCTCTGGGGAGGTGAAGGTAAGTTCTTAAGGGTCCCATGGTGCTGTGGAAGCCTTTCTTTATTCCATCCTGCAATACCTGTAGCACTGAGCTCACAACACAGTGGCTCCCATCCTTTGAACTGAGAATGTGAGAGAAAAGCAAGAAGGAAACAGCAGAGAAGGAGGAAACTGATGAATTTGTTTGGCCTGGAGTCTAAACACCTAACTGAAAACCTGCCATTTCACTGGTTTCCCTGAGTTGATCATTCCACCTTCTCACTAATAAGTTAAAAGAGATGTGCAGAACACTTGATCATACATGAGATTTTGAACATGCTTTCTTTATTTTGTGGTAGTGATATCAAAGATCCTGCCTTAGCCTCTAAGGCAGACAAGTAAGGTCTGCCAGACTGATTTAAAAATTACAATAACCCATCTCCAATTAATTATACCAATATTTAGAGTTGAGATGAATTTAAAACTAATTTTTTTTGTTGCATGTTGTGGTAATTGGTGCAAAAGTGTATCCACTTTGGACTCAGACTTTTGTCGAGGAAATAATGATGTGATTTTATTTTTAGACTGGACTTCCCTTGGAGGCATTTTAGAAGCAGGAAATCTGAGAAGCATTCCATAAAACTTCAAAAAACGAATTAAAAAAAGTACAGCAAACTTAATTTTCCATGGGAAGAAATGGAGGAGATTTGTTTAACTTCTGTGGAATTCCAATGTCCATGGTAAAAACTTTGTTGAAAGCGGACGTTCGTTGTGAGTGCTCATCTCTCCTGACAAAGATGGCCACTCACTACTGAATTGTCCTATTTAGTAGAAGTTGAAATAGAGGTTACTATTTTTTTTTTTTCTTTAGGTGTGTGGTTATTTGTAATTTTAGTCCTTATAAGAGTAGTGCAGTCTGGAGTTAGTCACTTCGCCAAATGTATGTATTAAAAAATAAAAGTGATGGAAATTACTGTTTGGAAGATGTAGTGCAGAATATTACTTCTTTTTATTATTGCATATGCTTACTCCAGATTTCCTGCAGGAAGTATCTCTAGCAAGGCCTCTGAGCCAGCAGAGAGCCAGATGTTCCAACCTTAAGCCTTGGAGCCCCTGCTTTATGCAGACATTTCTTTCCTTCTTATTTTCACTGATTTCCCACATGTTCTTTAGAACTCTCCACCTGGCAATTGCTCCTTTGATATTTCTGGTAAGAAGTGGGCTGGCTGGTGGGAACATAACTATGTATAGCCATACACAGTACTGGTGTTTTTCATCTGGGTTTGGGAAGGACCTGCCTTATTAATGTCTGTTTTTCAGGATGAGCAGAGTTGATTGTTTGACCATAGGAGAAGTGACATAATGTGACAAATTAATTCTCAGCTCCATCAGTGGACTTCACTTTTTCTGAGAAACTAGTACAGTTAGCCCTGCACTTTCAGACTTTCTTGAATATAGCAACTGAGTTGCATCTGATGAAATGGATCTCTCTGCTCAAGTGCAATCCCAGCCAGGGTGGGTGGGGCCAAGTATTTTTAGTAGGAACACTCACTGAGTGTACCCTACATTGGATGTTAGAACTACTAAGATGGAAACTTAATTTTATGATGAAACAATGTTGTCTAAAGTCAAATTCTTTTTTTCCCTCACAGCTCCAATACCATGTGGTGCTCTTACCTAGCTCTACCATGCATGCATCACTGAAGGAAGGGGCCTATTTGGTCAGGGCAGGAGGTCTTGGAATTAAATGAAACTTTGACCAGAAGTTTCATTTCATTCCAAGACAAGCTCACTGGGAGTTTGTAAGAGCTGGTAAACCTGAGAGGACAACTTAGTTTAAGTCAACAGGCAAGACCAGGCATGCTGTGTTTGCCAGCTCTGAACCAGACTAAGCTAAGGAACTTATTTTCAGTCCTCACAATGCTGGCAGTGCTTGTGTTTGAGTTTCCCTATAATTATGATTTTTTTTTTTTTTTCATTTCAAAATGAAGAAGCTTTTACTCTAATGTGCTGCTTATTGCTGTAGACTTTCAGGGTATGATTCTGTCTTTCACATGATAATATAAATTGGAAGCAAATTATACTGGTAAAATGATAGTAGTATAGAAGATGAGAGGAAAATTGTGCCTTCAAGCACCAATTAATTAAGTAAATGCAGAGTTCATTAAAGGCCTACTGTAGCTCATCTAAACCTCTGAAGAATGTCCACATGTGACACTTGAAATTTTACTGGCAGAACTTTATGGGACCCCTACTACTCTTTAAGCTAACTATCCTTTGCATAGATCTCTCTGAGGCAACAAGGCTGATCAGAGCAGGTGTCTGTGTTTGAAACTATCCAAGACTGTTTCAGCTTTTCCACAGCTCTGTGGCCCTGAACGCTCTCTGCAAATTGCTGAGCTGAAGGCCAACCTGTTTGGTAACCCTCTCTGTAGAACTACTCAGGGCTCATGGGAGGGATGCATGCTGCTGGGACTTTATCACTTCTCTGCTCACCAGTGACATGACTACTTCAGTGACACAACACTGAAGTGTGTGCTACTTCCACATAGTGAGATAGGCCCTTATTTAAAACTAGGGCTAAATTGGATCTGCTTTGGGACAGCTTGAGAAAAGAAAGTTACCCAGTGTGAATTTCAAATTTCTGCTATTTGAAAGCATTAGGCTGGTGCTGGACCTGTGGTAAATGAGATCAAGGTGGGTTAAATGGATTTGCAGCCTCTTAGACAAGATCTGAAATCTGTCCTAGTAATGAATATGGAGAGGAAGTACTGAACCTGCCTCGTAAGCCTCGTGGTCTGTGTAAGGCAGGTGCATTGTCTCACCAGTATTTCACCACCTTGTATCAGGGCTGGATTTGACTTGATCATTTCAGGTTTCTAAGAAGAATGTTATGAACACTAAAGAGCTTAAAAGCTATTGTCAAAAACAAAGTTCACATTCTACCGTAATGTGAAGTAGTTCTTTTGAGTGACCAAAGTGGAGACAGTGCATTAACTGACAGTGTCTAATAACATAAAAATGCAAGTAATTTCACATTACCCTGATTACTTTATTTACTCAAAAATTCTGCCAGCTAGAAAAGATAGTGGGAGTCTTCTGGAAACAAGACAGAGGACTTGGTGGTGCTAAAATTAATGTTGACTATGAATAGTCCAAATTCCTGCTAGTGTTTATATAAGACCTTTCTAAAGGGCAATTTGAGCCCTTAGAAACAGTATACAGACAATAAAACTCTAGTTAAATAGCAGAGAGGTGCATATACAAAAAATTATATCCAACTTCATAAAAATCAGCTGTGGTTTGCCTGTGATGTAGAATCTCATTTTTACTTTTGGAAGAAAGTAGGTGGTTTGGTGTGTCCCTCATTGGACAGAAATGGGCCAAGAAGCAGCAGCGAGCAGTGCTTGGGGAGTTGGGAGGCCATTGTCAGCTTCAGGATATGGTCTTGGCCTGTGCTAGTGGGGAGCTAGAGGTCTGTGTCAGTGGCCTCAGCTTTGAACTTCTGTCTTTATTACAGGCTGGGGAAGAGAATGGCCGCAGCAGTAGGCTCAGTGGGAAAGCTGTAACAGGAGAAGGTATTTAGGAGCTGCAGGAGTGGCAAAGGCCCTCCAGAGTGTATCTCAGAGCATAAGGAGGAGAGGATTCCTGGAGAAGGTAGAGGTGCAGTGTGGAAGCCCTGATGAAGAACTAGTATAGGCTGGTGAAGCCAGGAGGAGTCACTAGCTGTGACACATGGCAGGCCACCCCATCTGGAGCTATGGGAACTATGTGGGGCCTGCCTGAGGTGGATCTTATCCATCCAGGAGAGTGAGTGTGCACTTGGACTTCAGGGAGCACTTAAGTAGGAGAACCCCCATAAAACAGTCTGATATTCTTTTGACTGATCCCTAATGGCCTGTAGCATGGTAATTTCTGACTGGCAGTCAAGACAGGCTTTGAAGAAATCTGGCTGTGTGGACTGGCCATGGATGAAGCACAAGCCCTTTATCTGGACCCCAGCCAAGCTGTTACCTTCCTCCATTCAGATGAATGCAAAGTTCCTTCAAATAGCCCTTCAAGAAATGCAGGTTGTATGGGTGTGTGTGCAGGGCTTGGTCCTTTATTTTTGCCAGGTGAGTTATAAGGAAAATACTGCTTAGCTGGAAAATTACTCACATTGAACAGCAGGAGAAGCAAATGAAAGGAAGCTATATATAACATGCTGTCTAAAGGTACTTTTGAGATATGTGATGTAGTATCCTGCCCCAATACAACCAGAGTTGGCAGAGCCATAATTGTTCAACACATTGTTACTGATCCTGGGCAAAACTACACACTAATAAAAAAATCTACCATCTTCCTTAGCTACCCGTCTGTTTCTAAAGTGTCAGCTCTGCAATCCTGCTGGTTCATAAGAGTTTAGAGCCAGTTTATTGGGCAGGTAAAAAAAGGCATGTTAGAGGGCCCAAGGAGGGAAAAGAGACCTTATAGATTATTCCTTTCTTAATTCCTCAGTTTTGACGTGAAAAAGCCCAGCTTTCTGCTGGCCTGCATGATCGCTGGTACTTCAGCAAAGCAGCTATAAATTGCACCAAATTTGCACAAAGCTTGAGCAGGTAACACATGGCTACACCAGGTGGAACAGCATGAAGGTAACACGTTATTACTTCTTGCTCCCTATTGATTCATTAGGGAAAAAAGTCACACAACAGCCCATAGGATATATATGTATTTCACAAGGCTATATTCAAAATGACCCAAGCTCTTGCTGGCCTAGAATTAAGGACTTGAATTTTAACTCCCTCATGCTGCATTGTAATTACAGTATGGAGACTTCAACATCTGTTTACTTTTCTCCATGTTTCCCTCAATATTGGGTGTTACTGTAGTGAAGTCAGCAGGGAGGCCTGCTGGCATTATGTTAGTCTGTTAATTTTCTATAGAGGAGCACTGGAGCATTTGTTCAGACAACAAGTTCAATCTCTCATGCTCAGTGAATACACGAACAAGCAAAGATCTTGCTCCTCTGATGTTTAATCAGCCCTCTCAAATTTCATGGATCAACTGTAAATAGGAAGCTCTCCCTCCAGTAAGCAGGTTTTGTTGTTGGCCTCCAAACAGTTAAAATGTAATAGAAAAAGAGTTCTTGCTTGTACCAAGACAGGAAAACCACAGAATGGAAAACTTCCGCTTAACTTTGAAAGACAGGAAATGGCTGGTGTTGGAAAGGGAACAGGTAGAGGGGGAGAGAGCTGGGGCTATCTGTAGAAAACCAGCTATTCCCCAGACACTTCTCCTTCAGCTCTGTGTTCTTTTGGGGGATGGAGTTCCAGGCTGACCCCCGTGCTCCAAGCCCTTTATACACTTTCCAAGCAAGCAGCCCATTCTCTACTTCCTGCCTCCTCTGACACTGCTATAAATATCCTGCCTGCCTTTCGTAGGTCCAGAGAAATGTACATTGCAGATAAAATGGATCTGAGGTGACAGTATGAAAGAGCTTTTAGACCAGCTTGTGTGAAGTGAGTGACTGTGGGTCCTCTGCTTTATCTTGTGAGGTTGCTGAATCCCCTGCTTTAAATTTCTTGAAGAGTAAACATCCTCCTTTGTTTATCATCCTCACCTTTGGATGAGGATGCATGGGTCTGGTTCTAAGGAAATTATTTCCTCCAATAAATAATGTGCTATATGAGACAGAACTGAAAGCTGAAAGAATTTTGGTATTTGGGAGAATGTAGGGTGGGGAAAAGATTGAACTAGTTGAGAGACCACACTGCATGCAAAAGTATAACACTTGCAATACTGAATATCTTAAATGCTTTGGTGAGGTGGATCAGTCCAAGAGGAAATAAAAGAGCAAAGTGCTCCCTGGGGCACTTAAATAGCCATCATGTACAGTACTCCAATAGCCACAAAATACCCAGCCCTCCCTTAGTATCCTGCAGGGCAAAAATCACAAGCCCAGAGAAGCGTGGGAAGACAAGAGCTGCAGTTCCTGTGCAAGAACTTCAGTATTGCAAGGGATTGTGCTGCGGTGGGGGCAGGATGAGTTCTTAAGCTCTTTGTTTTACTTTTTAAGTATGAAGAGCAGCACCTGTCCCTTTTTTATTTTTTTCCCTTTTTTTCTCCAAGGGGTTGGGGATTAAGGATTTAGTTTGTTATTTGTTTAGAGGATCAAGATAAAAAAGAGACTCCAATAAGTCTCTTTCTATCTTCTCTACAGACAGTATATTTTCAATAGAATTAAGCAGCTGTCCTGCTTTTCCCCACTGTGTAACAGTTTGCAGCTTTACAGAGAAGTAGAGAAATAAAAGATTTTATAATATCAGATAGAACTTCTAGATGTGCTTTAGGAGACTCAGAGTTAAGGCATTCAGAGAGAAGCTCAACTAGATCAGGTGGCAAATAGCCAGTGGCTCTTATCAGTATTTCACGTTTAACTCCTTTACTTTGGAACGAACATGCGGCAGCAGAAGCTGTGATAGTGAGTCATTTGCATCATCCAGCAAGGCTGGAATCCCGATACTGATAAAATATACCTCCCAGAAGCATGATGTGGGATATGCTGACTTTCCCAAAGCTCCCTTCTCAGCCTGTCATCATCTTAATTCCTTGTTACTAGAGATTGATTCAATTCATGGAGTTTTAAGTTCCTTCCAAAACTCTTTAGAGACATACTTCAACTCTGGAGTCTTTTTTTTTTTTTTTCCTTTATCAGGATGAGTGTCTAATCTACCTCCCACATGCATTCTAAATTGTATCTGTCGCTTGAGTTTGCCAGTGTATTCTGTTTTCCTCTTTGTCTGTTTGACTGGGACATCGACAGGGTGGGAAGCCGGTCCTTGACAGCCTTTCTTCCAATGGCATGTTTAAATTGACTGAAGAAATGGTGTAGATTGAGAGCATCAGACTGCACCTGTCTGGTGTATCTGACTGTATGGGAAACAAAGCTTTCACTAGTACCGGAAAGTTTTCAAGCCAATAGGTTCCTTCCTGTCAGTGCAAGATCTTGTGTTTGTTTCTGCACGCCCTTCTCTCCAATTTCCTCTTGTACTAATGGCTGTTGGAAGAGCTGGGTAAAGGAAAGCACCGGGTCTTTCTTTCCCTCCTGTCTCAGAAACTGCTTTCCTGTTTGTCCTTTATGCAGCACGGCGGCAGCTTGGGCTACTGACGTAAACTTTGTTCTTTGTGCTGTTCAAAGCTCTCCTCTTCTGAGTTCGACATTGCCTACTCACATCCTGACTGCTGTTTTGACAGAAAGGAGGAGAGAGCACAGAATGGGATTCTAGGGTGGTAGTTGTCTTGGCACACCCAGGGATTCACATTTTTGTGCAGTTTCAATGTTTGTTTATCAAATTGTCTTAAGGTCAGCACGTGGCAAGGTTCTTCCAGTACATACTCAGTATATATGTGAATCAACAAGGAAAGATCAACCAAAGTTGTTATTGAAATACTGTGGCAGTGCTTTGAGGAAGCTTCACAAGATTGCACTGTTGAAAAGTATGAGAAAGGTAGTGTTGGTTCAAAAAAATATCCAGGTCCTGGATGGGAGGGAAAGAATTCAGAGGAGTTTTCTAAGAGGAGTAGCTTAACCCACTTGGTTCCACTTTCTCTGATGAAATCCACCAGAGCATGCAGTACCCCATCTTAACTTCGGCAATTAGAACCAAAATGCTGATGTATGTCATTTCCCCACTGAATTTTGGACTGTATCTCTTAAATTCCACTTTTTTTCCTCATGTGAACATCTCTGCTAGAGTTGCTGCAACATGCCATATAGTCATAAACATACTGAGATGCAGTAATATGGACACTCATTGTACACCGGGATCAACAGGTCTTAAATAAATTATATAAGTCTTGTTTCTGTATTCCCAGGATATTTTCCCTTGCCAAAGACTAGGCACTGAATTGAACCATAAACTCATGAGCTAGCTATGTGTTTGCCTGCCAGTTTGATAGGAAGAGTAAGCAAGATCTGTAATGCTTTTACCCAGAAAAATAAATCTATGTTTCAGTGATATTTCACTGTAATGATGGTGGTTTCAGATCCATTTTGGTTTTAGAATATATATGCAGCAAAGCTAAAGCTGTCAGAACCAGATAATGCCTGTCTGTTTTCTGCAGAAGCAGTAATCTTTCAGCTATTCAAGATTGTTTCTTCTCTGCCCTGTTTGGAAGGTGGCAGGGGAATCCTTAATTGTCTTCTTGTGTTTTCCTTAAAATCCCTTAACAGGAAATGTTACTGCAATCTGAGGCAAGGAGAAGGTAATCTGTGGCTGTTTTGCCTAGCTGGATAATTTGTTGGTGGTTTTTTTTAAGCCTACTTGTGACTCTGAGGCTAACACCGTTCCAAATCTTATTAAAAGCAGTCCTTGATATTTTAGAGGTTTTATCTTTTCATTATTATTCGTACATGCTCATGCGGAATTTGCTCATGTGCACTTGCACTTCCTCAGCTTCCTTGCTTGTGGAAGGAAGCTCTGGAAGGAAACAGTGTTCTGCTTATCCCACAGAGTGTTAGAAGGGAACACGAAACTATACATTGGTAAGCCACACCTCTGATTTTTCTCAGGGTAAAAAAGCTCTGTAACTATTCTTAGCTGGTATATTACGTGTGAAATGAAGCAGTTCCAAGGGGATGAACAACTGCTATTCAGAGGCAGCACCTTTATGCTTCTGTCTTCTCCTCAGAGCTACAACACTTCAGTGTTCTTGACTCAGTGTATCCTTGCGGTAGGGGAAAATCAGAGCCCGGGCAAGGCTGCCAAAGCCCAGGCTTAGACGTGTGCCTCGTGTGCGTGTGTGTACATCTCGCAGTTCAGTGATGACCCCGCTGACTTCTTGAACTTTTAATGACAATGCAGCTGTCTGTTCATGGTGCTAATTAACCCAAAATCTGATTCCTCCCTCCCCCTCGTTATCCACTGCATGAATGAGATGTGAAAACAAGAAGACGACTTTTCCCGTGCCCTTAGAGTTGTCTGAGCCTGGCAGCAGTGACCCTGCCGGAGTGGAACTGAAAGAGCTGCTGCGCAATGGCCCATACGCCTTTTTAATGGGTTATTAAGATTCCACCTTCTCCCCCTCCCTCCAGTCCTGTAACAATTTGGAGCGATATGGCACTTAGGGGAAAACAGCTGCAGGAATAACTTTTCTTTTGGAAAGCCAGAGACAGCTGTTCAGTTTGTAAGTCTAGGGATTCCTCCACTGCTTACTTAGGGCCTGATCCCACTCTAGTTAAAATTAGTAGAAAGTTTCCTACTGGGTTCAGCAGGCAGTTTGAAGGAAGCAGCTTCAGGAAGCCTGCAATCAAACAATTCTGCTTCAAAATGTTGGAAACAGCCAGAAAGGAAAAAGAGTAGGAAGGCATTTGTCATAGAGCTGATATTCTGACTTGCTTGCAGGCTCAAACTACGAGCACTCAGCAGGCTGATGTTTTACTTGAGGAACAGGTTAAATTAGTGTTTGTGGTATCCTAAGTTGCTTTTAAAAACTAGCTCTTGTAGGTCTATGTTCATTTATAGTATGCAGTGTTGACAGACTTTTATTGGCACAGTGAATTAAAGGACTGATCTTTGATGTTGAATACTGATTTTAGTTTAGATACTCTGAGACCATAGGGGATAATGGCTTACTTTTTGAAATTATGCAAGTTCTCAGCACCTGCATCTCTTATTGGTATAAATTTACTTGCCACTTCTGAAAAATGAGGAGAAAAATGGAATTACTCTTGCTTCTGTTATTAGAGATTGTTGTTGTCACCTGATTTATATAGTGAAAGAGAAGGCTAGAAACTTATTGAGGAAGGTCAAAATTTCTGCCTCACAGAGAATTTTGAATTGGTGGAAGTTTATTCCATCTGAAATGTGAGGGAAAATGATAACATTGGAGTTTCCAGCATGGCATTTTCTGGGAAAAGTGATTCAGATACATCTGAATCTCATGTCTTGAGGGATTAATTCAAAATATCTAGTTTGAATGAAGGTATCATTTCACATCAGAATTAAGACTTCAAGTGCAGTTGTAGAGAATTGCTGATGCAGATTAAAAATAGGTCGAATTTTTTATGAGAAAAACCAAAACAACAATTTTGCTGAAGTTGATACTTTCCTTAGAAATTTGTGACTTAAGTAAAGCCATGATCCCTGACAGGAAAAAGCCTTTCCAAAAACATCCCTGATGGCTTAACAGTAATAGCCTCCCCTTCTGGAAGAGATGATTTTGATCAGGTTATGGGCTATCTCTCAAACTGGGAGAGATTACAGTTTGTTAGTCCTTCTAGGCTTACAGTTAGCTTTTTCTGAATGCTGAGAATTCCCTTTAAAACACAAATCTAACTTTTCCTCAATGCTTAGAATTCCCATTACAACACAAACCCAGATTCCCTTTGCCTGCTCCAGTCCTTGTCAATGGGCTGTTCTCTTTGGGTTTGCTGCATTAACGGACAAACAAGTTTGCTTTGTGATTGTGTTGCTGCCAGTGGACTGAGACGAGGTATTTCCCCTTGTATTTCTGTTAGTTCCCCCTCTGTCAATGTTTAAACAAGCTTACACCTGTGTTTCAGGTGTGAGCTTAACTCCAGCCCTGAAAAGCTGGCTCTTGGGAGCGTGGTTCATTAGCCAAAATAGTCCTGTTACAGCAAAGTCTGAGGAGACTGAGACAGGCAGGAAACAGTCAGGCTTGGTGGATACCCTGGAAATGATTACCCTCCTCTGTAAACATTCAGCACTGCAGTATCCAGAGAACTTCTGCCTCCGCAACAGTTAATGGGCCTTAGAGCATTCAAAAATAGCCATCACTGTGCTGGGGCAGCTGTGAAATGAGCATCCAACCATGTCTTGTGACCTTTAGGCTTTTTTTTTAAAAAAAAGTTACAAGGACACCTAAGAAGTGATATGGGAATGCAAGCTTGCCTCCCTCAAATTGGAAATTTATGGAAGTTTTCAGTAAGAATTCTTTCAGAAGCTGTCAAACTCCAGTAACACATATGAGCTAAGTGAATTCACTCTGAAGTGAATGTACTAATCACTTAATCTCCATCAGATTCATTTGGTCAGACTTGAGCATTTCCATTTAAAACCCACTTACTAGCAGCACTGCCTAAGAATAAAACAACATGGTTCAGTCTTTAATTTGTATAAATATTTGTTGTGCAAAAAACAGTCAACAATTGATGGTAGACAGGCACTATTAAGCATTCAGTGTGTTCTCTGTGCTTACACAAGTCTGGCTAAGAGTCGTAACTCATTAATAGGTCATTGGTAGCACAGGGATGTATATAAGCATCCAATGAATGATATGCTACTTCTGGAAATCCATTTTGATTATGGTCTGCTGGGTTGTTCATGGACATGAAATTCTGATGAAAAGTATGTGTGAAGAAAGTTTGGGTAGTAGAAGAAGGAGATGCAGTTTCCCAGTTTCCATGGAACACTTTAGGCTAGTCTGTCAGTAGGACAGTCAGGGAGTTTGAGCAAAATGTTTGAAGAAGGAAGGTGACTGCCATTGGCTGTCTACCTTTTCTGCTGTCACTGCTCTGTGTCATTTCACAGGGAGAATCCTCTCTTCAGAGCCAGAGGATGCACAGTGTGTGGTATTTGTGTTGCTCCTGTAAAGAATTGGTGGTTTTGATGTGGTGGTGTTTTTTTTTTTTTTTGATTGGTTGGTTTTTTAAAATCTGATTTCCACAACAAATCAACTCTGAGTTCTTCAGGCCTTCTAAGGTCAAAAATGAAGGATGTTGCTTTAGAATGCAGTTATGACAGGGCACTACATGGATTTCTGGAAAGTTCTGGATAGGTGGGTAAATTAGTCAAATTGCCCTGGTATTGTCCTAACCTTGACCGCTGCTGGGAACTGTGGTATGTGAGGCTCACTCAGGACACAGTGAGATTTTCTGCTTGGTTTAAAGAACAGTGAATCAGAATCTGAGTGCTACACCTAAGGCTTTACGTGGTGCTCAGACTCCAGGGTAAAATTCTTCATGCAGAGATCAGCTAAGATCAGCTCCATGGTAGTAATTACTGTGATTACATAACAGACATTAATAAAATGCGCAATCAGTAAATTCCTTAAGCATTGTGATATAACCAGAACTGTGTAATGGAAGTGTCCAGCACATGTGAATGGTCTGCAGATGCTGGCAGCTTCAGAACGATTGATGATGTCTCAGGAGTGGTGGGCAAAGATACTTTTTTCACTGGGAAAATTGTTTGAATGCATGTTTAATTCTAGGGTCTGGCAGACCAAATACTAGGTCTTGTCAGGCGCAGTGTGAACAGGAGTGGCAGAGCAGCACATGTAGGCCTGACTTGGTTAAATATGTATACCTCTCTGGTGTGGACAGCTGCTTAGCCTGTCAGTTTACTGCAAGTTTTGTAATGCAGGAAGGAATTTGCAGGCCCACCCAGTACCCTTGAAATCTATACATGTTCCCAAACAGTTCTTCCTCTCTAGCTCCTACGTGCAAAATTGAGCATAAACCATGTGATCAGTGGAGTGCAGCCTCCTCGCAGAACGCTGGCACCTGTCCCAGATGGGCAAGGTGCTGAAGCAAGGAGAGTCCTCTGAAGTAAGTTGATGAGGCAGGGAGTGTCCAGGCCTGTGGCTTTTGATAATCCCTCTTTTGAAGGGCTTACATGGGCTGTCAGAGATGCCCTATTTCTAATGCATAGATGAAAACTACCTTCAGATTTCTCTTTATCAGGACTGTCTTTCCTCCTCTTCCTCCTGTTGAGGATCTGGTGCTCAGTTGGTTTGTAGATTGCACAGTGGGTTAAGAAATACTAAAGTTGGCAGATTTGGCTCAAAAATTTTTCTATTGTATCCTTAAATACAGTGATGAATTTATGATGCTTGATAACTCTAGTTATACCCCAAGGGAAATCTAGCATTAAGGAGTAAAGACATGCCAGTTCTATGTGTCTGCTTTTGCAGAAGTCTCATTATTACTTGAAATGCCAACTAAAATCTACCAGGTTCAAGCCCTGGGCATTCACTGGTCAAGTGCTGGATCAGAGCATCTTCCCTCACCCTCTCTTTCATGTAGGTGAGGCATCTCTTGGCTGCTCAGTGGGTTTGTTCTGAAACGTGATATCAAGCTGCAGCACAACAGCCTACAGAACAAACAACCCCAGCCCAGTAAAGCAACTTATCTATGCTTCACAGGCTGGGAACTTTCCTTTCTCAGCAGAACTGAAACTTCCTGGGTACTTTATAGTAAATAAAAAATAATAATAATTAAAAAAAATTCAAAAGGGTGTACAGTTTGATGTACACCAGAAAGCATGTAATTTGAGGACTGTATTACCCTTGTTTAGTTTCAACAGTACTTTGTTCTTTGAGGAGTGCCCATGACCTCAAGAGAGAAAAAGTCTGCCCCATGTGAATCAGAACAGAATTTCTGTGATTGTACTAGGTTCTTGAAAATATCACTTAATCCATTATAATCACTTTAGCACTCATTCTTGCAGTTTATCATCATGATCTGTGGAAATGGAAGATCAGCCTCACTTACAGCTGTATCAGTAAATCACAGGCAAAGGACATGTTTTCTCCTTGCAGAGGTTGCTCCCCTTACTGTACTCTTTAGGCAGTTCATCTCTCATCATGTGCTCCAATTTGCTTTCCATGTTACCGCTCACTCGATGGGTTGGGAAACGATCAATGCCAGATGCACATTCCTTTCAGGCAGTAAATGCTCCTGCAGCAGTAAGTTATGTGCACCAGCTTCTTGTTTCATTAAAACCGCATATGGTTTCCATTTGCCCCTAATTGGTCTCACATCAGCTCTGCCATATTCTCTGAGTGGAAAGCTTAGACCTGTGGCTCCTTTGAACAATTCCAAAGAACTGTGGGAAACCAGAGCCTTGTCTCAGCCTGGCTTCCCCTGGTCCTCTATGTACTGTGTTGAGAAGTACTTGATCTGGAAGAGAGGACTGAACTAAATCTTTTTCTATTGCACCAATTGTATGTAGACAAAGGGAAACGGAAAAGGTGTTTTGAGCTGAGTATTGCTCTGAGTCATATGCTTGCTATTTTTATCCACTGTTGTAAGCTGGCTTTGGAAGTGGTTTTGTGTGTTGGTTTTGACAACCATCTTTACAACACTGCTAACCTTGGCTGAAAGTATTTCTGCCTTTGGCAGTTGTCAGAGACACAGAACGAGGCAAAATGCACTCTGCTGAAAACGCTCCTTGGAGAGAAATGCAAGATGCTTCTACTGTGCTCTGTACATGAGGCACTCCCTTCCCCTCCCTCCACTTGTATCATTTTTTCCTTCCTTTTCTCTGATTCTTGCCTACTGCCTTTAGCCTGAATTCAACTTCCAGTGATGAGTTAAAAAATATAGGTGGACAGTAAAAAAAAAAGCCTGCCAAAAGGAAGACAGAGAAATGTCTAGTTGGCAGGAATGACATTGTTTTATCTTTTTATTTTACAGAGGGTTCTTAGTGCTGTAGGCATGCTCATTAGGTAGTCTGCAGTGTCTCCGCTTAGATCTATAGCAAACCTAGAATGTTTTGTTGATGCAAGCTGTGAGGCTAACCCAGCAATGCATGTAACTCCAGTAACTCAATTCTGTGCCTGATCTAGGTAATCTCTTATGTCTACCTGGCTTCACTGAGTTTAGGTGTAATAGCTAATAACAGACAGTAGTTTTTTTCAGCTTTTCTTCCTTTATCTTCTCTGTTTTTTATGAGGTATTTCCTGAAGCTAGCTTTTACATGTACTAACATCTACATATGGATCTAAGAGATTCTACTTGGATCTTCAAAATGGATAGAAAGGCATTTTAGATCCTTGCATTCTTCCTTCTCCATTCAGTCTTCCCTCTGTCTTCCCAACAGTGTGTATGATGGGGAAGCAGGGGAACTAACATCAGGAGTTAAATGCAGGGGCAGTGCTGGAAAGTTGAAGAGTCTTTAACCAAGTTGCATATAGGAATATGAAAGAAATGTCCAGAAGAGAATTTGCAGGTTCTCACTTAAGAGATCTCTTGTTTTCTCTGATTCTAATGTATTTCAGAGGGTGCTTGGACTTCCATAGGATCAGATGCACCATAAAGGGAGGGAGAAAAATGCTTGATACTGCTGCCATCACAAAGGTTATCCTATTAATAAGCTACAGGTGAAATTCCAAGCACTAACCAAGTTCTGCTTTGTTGTTTTATGCAACCTTGTTTCTTTAATTTATGGTCTTGTTGGGAGGATTAACTTTCTCCCAAGTAACGCCCTTCTAGAGCAGTTTATACTTTTTGAGGTGATGGAAGGTCTGACGCAATCAAAGTCTTGTCTGAAAAAGTTGTGTTGCTCCTTATTTTGCAGTGTTAGAAATCAAGCAGCACAGCATGCTGTACAAACAGACTCTCAGTGGCAAGGAAATCTGCAGGGATGGGAAATGTGGTTAATATTTAGCAAGTCTAATTGTGATCAGTTGTTTTATATGGAGCTTAGGCCTGGGCAAACCCATCTAATTGCCTTCCACTTTTTTTGGGGGGGCCTTCAAACAGACTTGCTCTGCCACAAATAGGGGAAGCTTTTTTGGATCTGTAAAACAAAGGCCAAAAGTAAATGTCATAATTCTGGTTAGAACAGGGGAAGGAAAGTTATCTGTGTCTTGCTTTCCTGTTTTTATTTAGACTTTCATTCTTAGTTACCAACACACTTGCTGATGTAAACACACATCCTTTACAGTGTGATATTTCTGACTGGCAGAGATGAATGGTGTTGAAAAGGTGCTCTTTCTCCATTAGTGTTCCTGAGAGCACTTTGAAAATATGAGAAGTCAAGATTTGGAGTGCCAGTGATGGGAACTAGTTTGTTGATCAGGGTATGAGAGGAAGGCAACCAGCAGTGAACCTCTTAAATTCACTACCTTTTTTTTTGCTTCCTTTATGTTCTTTGGTGAGGCTGTGTACCATCACAGCTGGATTTGACTTCTTCAAGATAAAGCAAAAGGGGTTTGTTTTGCCTTTTTTGGCTTTGGATGAAGGGCATGATGGGATGAGGCAAAAGAAAGCTCCTCCATGGTATTTTTAATGCCTTCTTGTGCTTTGCAAGAAGCCTTCAAATTCAACACTCTGAATTGTGAAAGAATTCTGTTTTAGTTATGGAGGAGGCAACTTTCAGTACTAACAGATCATCAAACTGGCTAGAGGCTTCTGGTTTTTCCCCCTCTTCATAAATCCCCTGCTGTAATTAGTATTTCCCTCTCTACTCCGCTTTCCTGTGGAAGTGGAGGAATGAGTGAAGGGCTGCTATCTCTTTCCCCTCCTAAAGGAGGCACCAGCTACTTGCTGCTCATAGATGCCTGCAGCCACCAGGCAACTTATTAGAGCCTCCCAAGAGGCTGCATACAGTTGGCCATACTTCCAGTTCAAAGGACACAATCCTCCTTTAGTTATGGTCCTCTGGTTTTAGGGCAACCAAGAATGCTGGTAGTAGCTGCTAACAGATCAGCTGTGGGAGTGGGAAAAGGAATGCATCTTGTGAGAGTGAGCAAGGGAGGAGACAGTAATTCCATCTTAGCAGCACCACCAGCACTCGTACTGGAAAATCTGTGCATAAAAGCATCCTGCCTTGACCACATTAGGGGGTACCCCCATAAATGACACTTAATATTTCAGTAATGTGCTAGGCCCTGTGTGATGTAAGCCCTCCAGCATGTACCAGCACAGAAAGGTGGTCTTGTGAGGCAGATCAAATGAGAGAGCTGCTAGTAAAGCCGGTAAAAAGGTCTCAGTAAATTGCTCTTGGATGTGAACCCTTGTGTAGTCTTTGGATGGATAAAATGCTGACCATCCTCCTTGGTATGTCACGTGTCTGCTGTTAAAGTAGTGTTTTTGTGTGTTGGTGTAGTCACTGGCCTCGGGACAGATGGAGCTTTTCTTCAGCCTCCCAGTCACATTGCTGCTCCCTATATATTTTATTTAGCCACTATTTGGATGTCAGGGAATGGCCTAGGAGAATAACTTGTCTTGTGTGTCTCCATTAGTAAACAATGAGTCCTCCACATTCTTCACTCACTTAAATGCAGTGAGCATGCATTTCAGCCAAAGCTCTCACTTAAAGTTACTCATATTGCACACCAATAAAATAAATCCTTGAAACAATAATGAGAAGTGTAGCAGTTGTTACCCTCCTGAGCCGTTCATGGTAATTGGTCACAAGGGAAATGGGTTTGGAGCAAATCCCAGTCTCCGAAGGGTGTGCCTCCATTTAAAATGCTGTTTATGGATGACAACCAGCCCACTTGCATGAAAGCATCTGGTTCTCATGGTGCACTTGAGCAAGCGACTGGGATTGGTGAGGTTAGCTTGGGTCTGTACTGCTGCCCTCTCGTCAGGGGAAGGTAAGATTTGGGACAGGGTCACCATCTAGTGGCTGGTCCCAATAAAGGACAGGATATTTGATGTTGCTTGTCAATTGGGAAAAAGAGCTACCACACATGTAGTAGTTACTGTGTGCCTGGATGGAATTACTTGGTAGCTACAAGTCCTTTCATGGTGTTGGTTCCTCAGCTTGGCAAGTGCATGTATTAGTCTCTCATTGCCTGTTTTTCTGCTCCTTGACTTGTGAAAAGAATACCTTTTGCCATCTCAGAAGTCAGTGTCCTCTTCTGCTTCATACCTTGCCTTTAGGCCTGTTCTCCCTTGAATCCTTGAGAAAATGACCACAGAGTAAGTGATACGTTAAAGAGTACTTTAGTTAGAGATGTATGCATTTGGGCAAATAAAAGGTCACTTTTTCTCGTATGCCCATTCTGATTTGCCTTTATAGGACCTCATCCAGTGACATTTGGAAAAGATATAAGTGATTTTTGCCTGTATTTATGTGTATTCTTGCACCTGCAGACAGTTTGTACCACAGTAGAGATGCCAGGGAAACACAAACCAGTAGCTGCTGGCACTACACTAGTCCTGGCAAATATAAGCCATCTCTGTTTTCCTAACTACTAAGCTAGTTTACGTTAAAAAAAAAAAAAACAAACAAAAAACCCCAAAAAGGCACAGAAAAGAGATTAAATACACTAATAATTTGTGATACATTCTTAGATGCATTTCTTGAATACTCAAACACAGCAGGTTATTATTTTCATTATATTTTTTAGAGCATCAACTAAAAGCCTAGTTTCCTTCCTTTCATGAGAGGATATTTCCTCCCTCAATTTTTAAATCATGTCACATGTTGAGAAGCAGTACATACGTTTTCTCCTCTTTGTATCATGGCATCACTGCCATGCTTATCTTACCAAGATTTATATCCTTGTCTAATTTAGCTTTTCATAAATAATTACGAATCACTCATGAGACCTTGCCAACTGCTCCAGTCCCACAAAGTGACCTGACCTGAAACCCCAAAGTACTGAGAAACATTCATCTTGGAGTATTTTCATAGGCAGTGCTTCAAAGGAATTGTGGTTTAAAAATATGCAGCTATTTTGGTGACCACTTGTGTGGGATAAAGTTTCCCATCAGTAACAGCAGGACTGTAATAGAGCTTCAAGGAGAAGGGAAGAACTCAGGAGAGCAGTCCCAGCACCTTTTGCCTCATTCTGCTCAAGAAGTAGGAGTCTGAAGCAGTAAACAGTCAATTTCATTAACTTAACATGGACTGAATTTGCAACACAAATGCTGTAAATTTCAGATAATTCGCAGAGGGTGAAAAGCTCCTCTGGCAAGTAGGCATGGCCCCTGCTCAGTCAGGAGCAATATTCTTTTTTTTCTGGTTAGGTGGGAAGAGTGGCCCAGGCCTGTAACTGGGAAGGGGTGGTTTGAAGGAGCAAAGATAGGGAATGGGAAACACTGGCTGCAGATGTACAGCATGGAGCTCTGCTCTGAGCAAGGTGTACGAGTGGCTCTCGTGTGTGGAGCCTCAGGGGGTTGAAGCTACACATGCAAGAGCAACCTTTGAGCAGTTTTGTCCATCTAGCATTTCTCTCCAGTGGCTCAGAGGCATCTTACCCTCAGGGAAGGGAATTTAACCTCACAAATTACAGGTGTTAACTTGGAATAGCCTCTGCTACTTGGCTGACAGCTTGATTTTTTTTTTTTTTCCTTTAATATGGGAAAAATTATGCAGGGTGGGTTCATCTTTTCTTTACTCAAGAGCTAGAAATGAAAAAACTTAGCTGGAAATGTTAGCATTGGAGTGATAAAGGCAACTTCTCATAAAAACAGAGGACTTGGCCCTCTTACAAAAGGCTTGAAGTGACAGCCCACACTAAGGTTTGTCATGGCTTTTCTAGGTGAATTTCCTAGGATGGTTGTTTTATGTTGCTTTATTGGGCAACAGTAATAGGAAAATGCAGACCTTTCTACTTCTTTGCAAGGGTATTCTTAGTTGAAATAGGAATGCTCTTAAATCCTAGTGGAGATATGCATTTTTAATATTTGGTGAAGCTGTTGATTAGTTCGTAAATTAAAGCTTCTGTCTGAAATGGCTGTGGTACCCTAACTAGAAGTCAAAGGACTGACAAGCTAGGAATGAAATACATGACAAAAATTTTTTTTTTTTTTTAGGTATTTTGTTAGCAACTGGGATATGCTTGTGATCTTATATGCTGTGTTCTGGTTTGGAAACCTAGCATTTTGTAATACTGCCTGTTAGTATATTTCTTATCATTGTCAATAAGATAAGATTTTTCTGTTTGTTTTAGATGTGCTGGGCAGGCACCAGTTTTTTCAATTTCACTGTATCAGCAGATGAAGATAAGACTTTTGACACGCTCTGCTGTAGACTCCAGTGTTAGTGAGCTGTCCTGGAATTCACAAAGCCTTAAGGAATTGTGCTCTTTCTCACTGACCCTTGGACAGTCTGGTTTTCTGTAGCTTTGCTGGTAGTTGTGGTGGTTGGGGGCAGCAAGTAGAAGAAACTAGTTCTTTAAAAATATTTGGAGTCCTCAAGCACACGGTTCAATATAGCTACTGAAGTTTGAAGATGAGAGTAAATTGAAGTTGGAACAACATGTTAAATAGAAGAATCAATAAAATTGCTTTTACTGCCATTGGGAAACAGAAGTTTTAAAAAAAATTGAAGTTTTATACTCAGTGAATGAAGGTTTTGTTGGTTCTCTGAATCAAAGCCAGGACAGTCTTACCTAGTTTAAAATTTCTTTGACAAGTCTGGCTGAAGCACAGGATATAAATCAAAGCAGAGTGGATTTGTCTTCATTTCACACCACCCTCATGGAACAAGGTCCAGGAGCTGGTGTGTAAAACCAGACCTATCTGTTCCTTTAAATCTGTTCTACTGATTGTTCTGAAAGTTGGGACAAACTTTTTGCCTTCTTAGTTGGACATAGGTAGTGAAAAAAACCTTAGTCTTCTCTTTTTCCCATTCCTTTCAGTGGGCTTCTACAGATTTGAAACCTAAATAAGCTAAGATGCAACAGGATGCTTGTTTAATGGCCTTTATATTCAGAAAAATGTGTTCCTGAACTTTATTGCTGCTGTTAGATAGTGCTGTAGCGCAAATAACTCACTGTGTTTTCCTGCTTACACCTCCTTTCTGTGCCTCCCTGCATTTGTTTTGGTTTTCTGTGATAGATTAAAATGGGTAATGCCTGCCCTGTCCCTGAGCTTTGCTCCTCTGCTGAGATGAGCAGGTGGTTGTAGAACTTTTTCAAAGAATTGATAGAGCAGTTTTTTAAAATTTTCTTTTGTGTGTGTGTGGAATGCCTCAGAAATGGATGAGCAAGAGAACCTTTCATTAAGCACTGACTGTAAACTTTCCCCTAGATTAAAAAAAAAAAATCCTTATCTATGGGACCTCAAAATCCTTATCTGTGATGGCTTGGGCTCAGTTGACATTGCTGTGGTTCATCTGTGGTACAGTGGCAGTACCTGTGCCACAGAGCACTCACAGCCCCTTGGTATCCATGAGGAAGTGCAGTGCAGTGTACATAAATGATCTGATGGGTCAGCTTTACTTTGTCTTCCAGGTGACTTCTGGCTGGCCTGGCAGCTTTCACTGGGCACTTGATAATTGCTGAATAATCTGGTTTTGCACAGTAGCTGTTTGTTCAAGGGAGCATTTATTAGTTTTGTGGTACTTCAAAGGTGGCAGTTGTAGTGAAATCTCAGATACAGGATATTCCCGTGCCCTGTACTGAGTTGTTATCTTTAGTGGGAAACAGAAACTGCATTGGGCACATGAAGAACAATTTAAAAGTAGTATCCTATTGAACATCATCCTGTATGTTCAGAATTAAGACATTACAAATCTGTCTTGGTCCTACCTACAGTCTGCTCTGCAGATTTCAGTGACACTTAACCATAAATAATGCCTGTTCTTATTCTTCACACAGAACTGGATTTCTTCTAAATAAATACCTGCTTTGCCATCCCATTGTACATGTCTTCACTGTGTGTGAGATTTAAAATAAATTGAGAGGAAGGTTGACCTGGAGTTTTGTTATTTTACAGGATAATTTATCTAAACAGTTTGGGGGGAGGTGGGGTTTAAGGGGAAGGTATAGCATAAATGTTGTGTAAAGTTGTCTATAATTTGCTGTATTTTTTCCTCCCTTCTGACAGTGATCCGAGCGAAAGTGGTGGGGAAGAAACTCATGAAAGATGGACCCTTTGGAACCATGCGATACACGGTCAAACAGATGAAGGTATGTTTGCAGACATTTCCCACGGGCTAGTAGATATGGTAAGGAATCTAATTAACACGTAATAACAAACACTTTGCATACTTAACAGCACCTGCACTTTTTGTAGTGGTCATACAGAATGGAAGGAAATCAACAAGTGGTAAAAATTTGCCTGAAGAGGGGAAAGGAGCAAGAAGAGTTCATTCCTGATATACAGTGCTGCATAGCTGAATTATTCCATTATTTTAAGATTTCTGGTAGCAAAAGATGCCAGATGGTCTTCTCTAGGAACTGAAGATGTGTTTTGTGTTCAACATGCACAGTGTTAGCTTTTCCATGCAGCACTTTCATTAAATCCAAGAATGAAATTATGGTAGGAGGCCTGCCAGCCTGGGGAGAGTGCTTGTTTCTCTTCTTTCCTTGCTTTCTTTGTGACCAGTAGTTAGGATTACGGCATTTTTTCCATGTACAAAACAAATGAAAATCGTATAGTGAAATCTTTATATAAAGCTAAACGGAGCATTGTAGAGCTTTTAAATATTGTCAGCTTAGAAGAGCTGTGAAGTCTTCAATCAGAGATGAAAAGAGGTAGAACTACACCAGTTGCTTGATTTCTTTAGTTTCTTTCTTCAGAGCTCTAATTCTTTGCTGCACAAACGGCACTCAACCTGCTGCTTTGGACTTGGGTTTTTTCCTTAAATTGCCCCCTTGTTATGTAATGCTAAAAATCAGCCCTAGATTGTTTTTCTTGGCAATGCCATTCCAGTCATAAGACTGGTTTATGTCTTTAGGGGAAAAAAAAAGAAAGGGAATGGAAAAGCTTGGCAGAGTCTGCAGAAATCTGAAACATATTAGACAAAGTAAAGGTTCAGAAAAATACAGTCACTTGCCTGCCTTGTAACAGTAACTCTCTTTATAAGGCAGTTTATAGCTAAGCACGAAAGCGGGGAGGAGGAGACGCAAAGCCTGTTTCATAAGCTGTCGCAAAACCATGCACGCAGCCAAATCTGGTCCTGGCATGGCTCTTCCACAAGAGTGGAATGCCTGCACTTTGAATAAGAGGGCGTGAGGTGCTGGGCTTGTTGATTCCTTAACCTTAAAAACTTCTCTGCAAGATTCCAAAGAAAATATATATTTGTTTAAAAAAAAGGCAACTGGTTGTGTTGGCAATAATGAGACAACACTGCCACTTTTTAAAAAATGGCTGTTGTTGGCTTCATCAGGCTTGCAGCACTCTGTGCTGTTCTTCTCCAGTTTTGTCACTCTCCAGCTCAGCAAGTGGATCTTGCTTCACAAAACTACTCAGTGTCCACATGCTTCAGTGGCTTCATCAACTTCTCTTTCTGGTTTCATCTTGGTCTGTCCAGTACCACTACTTTCCTCTTTCTCAGTGCCAAGAGTTTGGTGCTTCCTGTCTAACATAGGACCATGAACATTATCTAGAATAATGGTAGTCCCTGAAATGAACTACGACCCTTTACCACTCAGAACACTGCCCCTCTTCTAACTAAATAACACACGTGAGCCTGTCCTGGCTGTTTTCACTGGGTTATTCTGCAGTAGAGGACCTTTCTGCAGGAGCATTTCCACAGTGTTTTATTAGGAAGTTATGTGTCCAACAAAAGCAAGAGGGATTTCAAAGAGGAAATTGTGTGTTGGTCAAACTGCCCTTATGTCTGCTGCTTAGATGGTGGGCTGGTGGGATGTTGCACTGGACATTTAACTGTGACCTTTGGCAGGAAGGAGCCTGAAGCAAAGTGCTCAGCAGGACTGGAATGTCCGGGTGACATAGCTCTTCATAAACAAACAAACAAACCAAGTGTCTTGTTTGGAAACCCTGCTGTCTTTCTGCTGAGCTTAGAGACTTCAGTATAAAGAGGGATTTAGATTAATACAGTGGAGGAGTTCATAGTGACGCAGCAAATTTCTCCCTTCTTTGCTCCAATGAAAGCTGACTGTCCTCCTGCTGAAAAGAAAATGAAGGAGGCCTATGGCTCTGCACAGCTGCATGGGAACAACTCTGGAGATAAGACTAACATGTCAGTCTACATAAACCCTTCTGCACCTGCAGGTGAAAAATAAGCCATTTATCACTGTGTGCTGAATTGCCTGTGGAAAGCATTCAAAATCTTAAAGGGCAACAAACCATCTCCGTAGTTCTTTCACGGGCTCCTTGGAGTTTGCTGGGTTAGATTCTTGATCTCACTAACATTCCTGAACTTGTTGCTGCATTTCACAGCTAAACCAGCTTGGGGCCTGGACTGGAGGACAAGGTTAGCCCCCAGGGACAGAACAGTGCCAGGCTTTCTAGAGTTCTGCTTTGTTGTCTGAAGAGGCCTTGTGCTTTTCCAAGCAACCTCTGCCTCTCCCCACTGCTTTCTCAAATAATATATACTTTGAGATCACGTGTCATAAATCTGCACAGGACTGATCTAACCCCTACGTGTTCTGTGATCTTGCAGTGCATTCTGAGAATGGCCTATGCCTATTTCAGGAAACTGCAAAGGAAACAAGGAGATAAGATATTTCTCCTCCATGAGCACAAACAGTCCTGCTTGACCATGGCAGCACCCTGCACAGGCTGCCAGAAGCAAGGAGACTTTCCTTGGTTTGTTGCTTATTTGTAAAATGAGTCTATAGGGGGAAATGTGATAGTCCCAAGAGGAAAGAAGTGGGGTAGGATTAATTTAGTTTAATTTTAGACAGACTAAAATGAGATGTTGAGTCTTTCCTGCTCTCTTGATTGTCAATGGGTAGAGAGAGGAGCCACCAAAGTGTAATTCAGCCCACAAGTTGTAGGCAGCTATTTTAGGATGGGCTGAGTTGTTCTGGAGGTGTTTGTTCTTGGCATTTCACTAGCGAGGATGCCTAATTCCTGTGAATTGCCTATATTTTAGATAGCTGAAGGTTAGGCAAGGTGTGACTCTCAGCTCTTGGTATCTAGTACAACCTCACGTGGGAGGGATAGAGGGAGCAACATCAAGAACAGTTTTATAGGGTGAAGTTGTTTAAGCAGCAGGAACCACCACAGGATTTGCCTGTGCATTTCTGAGGCAGTATGGGGGCTGCTAAGGGGAATGCTGACACAGATGGAAATAGAGCAGCACTAGCAGACATCACCATGTCATGCTTGCTAATGCTTTATTCCCTGTTATTAGGCTTCCAAAAATACACATTTGTGGGGGCAAGAGAACTCCGAGGAGTAGGAGAGAGGCTAGATTTATGGGTGGGTTTCTTCTGACTGGTCGAACAGCACTTCCAAGACATTTTGTATATCCAAAAATAATGCTCAAGGTATTGTTTTATTTAACAGCGGGCATGTGTAGAAGATTCGCCCTTGCCAAACTTTCTTTTTCCTTTCCTGAGAACTGAGGTCCTCCTGGTGAATTTTGTTCAGTCAGAGGGTGTGGGACGCCCTGTCTGTCCCAGCATGGGTTCAGTCAGCCTGGCAGTAGCTGCCGTCCATGTGGGTCACTGAGGGCTGAATGGAAGTGCTTTTTGGGAAGCTGAGCATGCTTTCTTTAGCAGCCTTGACGGTGGTGGCCCTCATGGTAATGTGAACAGGAAATTAGGTCCAGGAGCTGAAAAACAAGCCCTAGTTCAGCATCTCTGCCTACTTTCTAGGCAGTCATGTTGGGCTTGATGGCTCAGAAGATGCGAAAAGTGATGACTGTAAAAGTCCTGTAGGAAGGACCTGAGCAGCTTCCTGGGGGAATGATTAGTGTAGCTCACAGCCCTGTGGGCAAGAGGGAGAAAGGGCTCCAGGTGTGCCTGCCCATGTGCAGACCTCATTACAGAGAGAGTTGATCAGCCCAACATGCCCGGGAGCTCAGCACCGTGAGTGACAGATCCCTGCAGTGCCATGCACAGCGTGCAGCTCTCTGCGGTGTTGATAGCGCACTGCCTGGAGGGACTTGGCGGCCCCAGCTGGTATCTTAGCTAGTTTTATCTGCTTAGATACTGTTATCTGAGCTTCTTGGTGTGACACTCACTAGAAAGGAGTCTGGACACGTGACCTTTATTCTATATGCCTTTCCTCGCAGTACCCTTAGGAAGCAAGAAACAAGCCTTGTGCTGAGGGCTAAATAACTCATCCAAGGACAGACAGGATGCTTGTGCCAGAATCTAGATCTTCAGCTATGTTGACTGGATTGGAAAACCTGAGTAGGTCATCCGATACCAAGAAAATTGTAGGGATAAAGCAGAGATTAGGTAAAGTTCACTTCTTCCATCTCCATTGAAAGACTTTGGCCACTTATGGATACAATGTCATATTTCAAGCATGATCTATGAGTTTTTGTTGATACAGTAGGATTAATTAAAAAAAAAAAACAAACAACTTTCCTTGCACATTAGCTGCATACAGAAGAAGGGCTGGAAAATGCAAACTCTTTAGTGTGTCTTTTACTGTACCCAGCAGTGCTGTTACTGATTTGTGACACTGTTACAAGATCATACTGGTTAGGGGAATCTATCTGAAGAGAAAAAATACTCACCTGGCTGACATTCTGTAAATGCTCCGAAGATAAATTGGCCTCTCAGCGTAGCAGTATTTTTTTATCATTTTATATTAAGTATTTGGGCCTAGCATAATGTTTGTTAAATTAACAGATGTTCTTTCAGAACAAAAAAAAAAAAAAAATTTGTTCTTTTTAAAGGAGTTGGGGGAATTGTGAAATACCCTGAGGACTTAAAGGAATAGAATGCAGCCTGGAGAAGAATACTACACCTTAGGTGACAGCCAGGATTTATAGCTCTGGGATTGTTTGGGATTTCTTGGTCCTCTTTTGCCTAAATAATTAGTGTTTACTACTAAACTGAATGTGATTGTGATGTCTGTCAGTAAAGATGAGAGAGAAAAGGCTGGGAAATGCCAGGAAACTGATTCTCTCTGACGTGTATTGTTTCTTCTTTAACTTTTAAATATTGGCCGTTCATGGAGTTGGCAGGGAAGAAAGTGACTGAATGCTTTGAAAAGACAAACAAGTTTTAAAGATGAAATTCTCAGGAAAATAATCCTCTCTATTTCAAAAATAGGATATGTTTAATGGGTCCAAAATACACATATAGTGGTTGTTTCATTGCTATGCAAAGACTTCATTATGCTGCTAACAGGTGGGCATGCGTTTCTCTAAATCACAGCAGTAAGGCCAGGTCAGATGGGGACATGTACTAATTTCTGACTGAACCGAACTGCCAGTGTATCTGTGGGCTCATGTTTCGATTAAACTGAGCTGGTAGAAAGATTATGAAGGAGGAGGAATGCAGAGGAATTATGTATACATGATATTTTCTTTATGGCGCCCATCAGTACGGGACTAATTTTAGAAGATGATGTAGAATTCAATGTCTGCTTTCACTGAGTTAGAGAAACATTAAGTCCTTGCTGAGGTCAGCAGGAGTTGCATGTGCTACGCGTTTGAGGAGGAGGTGTCTGGCTTGATGACTTAGATCAAGCGCCAAAGGTTAGAAACTCTTACAGCAGCAACACTGGAAAATAGGGTAATTGTTTGAAAGAAAAGCCCCTTAGTTTGGAAGAAATTGTTTAAATCACATAGAGGAGAAAGATTCCAAGCTTGAACTAATTTTATTTCTCCCTAATTATGACCTTTATAAGGGGAAAAAAAATTTCAGGATGTTGGCAGAGCCTGCAGCATTGGTGCTTTGTTCAGTCAGTGCCACTGGAACTAATATGAATGGGAAAAACTGGTCCCTGTGCTGAATTGCAATGGCTTATTAGCAGGTGGTTTTTCTGCTTTACCAGCAGATCTGGTAGGGAGACTTCCATGAATCCAGCCAGTGTCGTTATTCCTTCATTCTCATAAAAACCAGAAAATTTATTGCTTACCACCACAAACTAGGAATGTAGATTGTAAAGAACTTTAAGTGAAATTTGTCCTCTAAAGATGACTTAAAGCATTTTTATTCTTTCTCTAGATGTACAGGGGCTTCCAGATAATGCCACATGTTCAGTACATCTACACAGAAGCCTCTGAGAGTCTTTGTGGAGTCAAGCTAGAGGTCAACAAGTATCAATATCTGATTACAGGTAAAGGACCTTGTACTTCTCCAAAAGCAAAGCCTCTTCTGTTTTATACATACACCTACTAAGGACACAGGCAGTGGGGTAGACAACTCTGTACACAATTTCCTAAGTGTTAAGATGGCCAACAGTATTCTGGTGTTCAGTACTCTACTCTGAGTGACTTAGAGTCACTTCACTCTCTAGATGTCCCTCTCTTTCCTAAAGTGTATCTTATACCCAGGCATGCTGTGACAAGTATGTTGTTTGACAGTTCATGGCTCTCATTTATACTTAAGCTGGCATGTCTGTCACAGGGAACTGGGTGCTACTGGGCTGTATCGGAAAGGGAGGGTCATTTTTGGAATGAGCTGGAGAAATGCAGGCTGCTGCGATGGGGGGATGCAGGGGGATGGACGTGTGGCAGTTGCCAAGTCTTGTTTCTAGGGAAGGTGTCAAGTTCATTTGCTCTGTTGTCAAGAGGAGCTGGACAGCATTACTGGACAGCTGGACTGCATGTTGCTGGTGGTGCTCTCAGCCGGTACAACACTCCTGACTTTCAGAAGTGCTGTTATCTTGCTGGCCAGAGATTCCTGAACCAGTTAATAAAAGGAAAACATTGGCTGAGCAGCGGCTGAAGCCAAACATATTGAGAGCATTAGCAATGTCAGGAAACTAGAGAAGTGCTTGAGCTGAGAAGTGCTAACTTGTGACCATGTGTCTGTTTTCAAGGCCGAGTGTATGAGGGGAAGGTTTACACTGGCCTGTGCAACTGGTATGAGAAATGGGACCGGCTGACTCTGTCCCAGCGCAAAGGACTGAACCACCGTTATCACCTGGGCTGTGGCTGCAAGGTAGGTGTGTCTCTAAGGTGGCATTAAGACATTCAAGCCCAAGAACTCTGTTTCTCCTGGCTGGTAATACTCAATGATACTGGAGAACAGCCAGGAAGAGAAATGGAGGACAACAGTCTTTACAGAGAAGTAAAGTTCATTTTTATTGTTGAGACCAGAGAAGAGACAACCAAATAAAAATGCAGAGTCTATGCCTTTAATACCCTGTCGGAGTTAATTTGGGTTGAGGAAGACTGTCAGAATCTATGCAGAATAATTTGCAGGTGAATGAAATCAGGTACCAAAGGCTTGGGAAGATATGTCCAGCTTTTCTCCTGTGTAAACATTTTGAGTACTTAAAACCCCACAGCCTGGCACTGGAACTAAGACTTTTACACATGGCATCAGGCCTGCAAAAACATGGACAGAAGCTCAACTTTTCTGCACCTGAAAAGCCCTTTTGACTATGGAATTAGCTGTGTGTGTGAAGCTAAGCACATGCTTATGTGCTTATAGAACTGAGGCTGAATTTTGAATCAGTGAGCAAGGTTTGAGGCAGTGGAATTTTGAATCACTTGTCTCTGTTAAAAAGACATTTTATATTATGTTATTTTTACATGTAGCCTTACCTGATTTCTCTTTCAAATTGCAGATTAGGCCCTGCTACTATTTACCCTGCTTTGCCACCTCCAAGAATGAGTGCATTTGGACAGACATGCTCTCCAACTTTGGCCATTCAGGATATCAAGCAAAGCACTATGCCTGCATCCAGAGGGTGGAAGGCTACTGCAGCTGGTATAGAGGATGGGCACCTCCAGACAAAACGATAATCAATGCCACAGATCCCTGAGCAGCTCTCCCTTTCCTTATCTCCCCTCTCCCTTACTTGTGGCTGATCTTCCTTTGGACACTAACTCTTACCAGATCATGATGATGACAATGAAATTAGTGCCTATTTTCATGCAAATTCTAGCACTTCGAACACTTAAAAAAGAAAAGGAGAGGAAAGAAAAAAGTCTGTGCTACCTTACTGAATTTGTAATCACCTTTTCCATTTTTTGATACCACTCATTTTGATCAGACAACATTTGGGAGCTTACTTTTGCACACCAGAGGGAAAAATGGGAGGGAAAAAAAAAGAAAAAAAGGACGGAGCTCTTGCTCTCTTACATGTATCATTAGCTGTAGCAATATAATCTCTATTTTTTTAGGAAAACAAAAATCTTAAAACTATGCCAATTAGGCACTGTATTCTTCTATGTGCTGGCTTCCCATCACCCTCCTCCTGCACTAAGTGCTGAAAATACACAGAAAAATCTATTTTAAGGGAAACAGATTTCATTAATCAGATTAATCAGGCAAATGAGGCAAAATTAAAAGAAACCCAGCCTAAACTCTGGACAAAAGTGACATCCAGAAGAAATCCTCCTCTACAGGACAGGTTGGCAATGTGATTGACTCCAGCAGTGGGAGACTTTACCTGGTGTGTCTGACCACATCATCTGGTAAAAACATTGCTGCCTGTCCTGCTAATTCAGTCACGGTGTGAATGCAACAGCACATTTGAAGTTCTGGCTTTCCCCAGAACAAAGGAGAGTATTTTGTATAGTTCTTGTTGTTTCAAAAACAAATCCCCAACCCCAAATGCAACTACAGCAGCGCATAAGAAGGGTTGCCCCATCCTGTTTTGAGCAGCATTGGCCCCTGAAATTTTTGCAGCTTAGCTTCAACAGCAAAACCAGCTTGTGAACACCTTAAACCAAACAGATGCAAAAATAACAACTGTAAATCAATTATGTGCAAGAGGGAAAGGGGAGACTTGCTAGAACTCTTATCATTAAAAAAAAAGTATTGCCAAAATAGTGTTTTGTTGAACTAAAATGTATATACACATAATGACATAAGCTATTTTTGACAGGATGTGGATTTTTTTTCGTGTTATAAACAAAGGAATGGTTTGATTGTGTTTTAAAGACAGAAATATTGACATTCCGAGTTGGTGAGTTGCTTTTAAGGTATTGAAGCTCCAGTATATCTGCAGTAGTGGCTACAGTCATTGTTTCCTCTGTAACTCCTGCACCACGGTTCCTCCCCTGCAGCTACAATAGCTGCATTTGTTTATATGGTGAAAAGAAGTGTGTGTGTGGGCTGGGCAAGGAAAAGTGGTCTCCTAATAAGTGTTGTCTGGGATCAGCTGCCCGGAGGATTCCTTCTGTGTCAAGTGCTGTGTTTCCCTCTAGGCACTGTTAAGCATAGCCCTGTGCATGTGCTCATACCATGTCTTGCAGTCATGTGGGAGGAGAAGCCTTACTGTCTTGTCCTTTGCTGTTGACTGGAGAAGTTTTTTTTCATTCTATTTTGGTTTTTTATTATTAAGAAAACTATAATATAATTTTTCTTATCAAATAAAAGTATTTTAAGTTTTAATGATGGTGAAGAAGGGGTGCTGACAAAATGGGTGACTAAGTTTTGGATGGGGAGGGCTTGGGCAGGGAGAAGATTGTGCTTAACTTCATTTTTGTATTATTGTGATTATTTATCTTAAGTTTCCATATATCTTCCATTCATTCCACTTAGAAAGCAGAGCTGCCACCAGCAGGAAAAAGTTGTTGCAGTGATTCTAGCTTGGGGCAATACAGCATTTTATAGTCAGTGACCTCAATTACTGGAGAGTTGTTTAGAACCTCTTAGCCAAATGGAAAAGAAAGGGTGTCTGAGATGGGCCCTGATGAGTTTTTATTCCTTGTGTGCTCCCAGAGCTCTGCCAGATGTACACCCTCTGAAATGCCCCATTTGCCAGATGACTTGTTGCAGCAAAAAGCTTCATTTTTAGCATGAACTTTAAAGGGCATTTTCACAGAGTTGCTGTAAGAGGTGCCTAGGTCTGTTGCATATATTTCTTTCCCCAGCAGCTCTGAGTGGCAATGCAGCACAAAACACATTGAAAGTATGTTGGATTTTCCTGTGATTTAGATTTGGAACACTTCTCAGAAGTCCTCTTCCCTGTGACTACTCCTAAATTATGGGTTGGAGATGAGAGGGGGAGTAGGGTGCTTCATGACACCTGTCACAGGATCAGGTGGTGATTCAGAAAGTTGCTCCTTTTGGCAAAATATGGGTTTGGGCTTTGGGCCCAGTGGAACAATCTCTGTTCAAGTTGTGCATGGCTGACAAAATCTGTGAGGGCCACTGAGGGCAGAATGGCACCATCTCAGTGTTTGCATTGTTTGGAGTCAGGATTGCAGGATGTGGCCCTCCTCAAGCTCAAGGTGACTTGGCAAAGCCGGCGTCACTTTTGAACTGTAGCTGAGCTTCCAAACTTCTCACAGCTTTGGAAGGTTAAACAAAAATGCCCTTTGATGCAGTAAAGTGTTGATTTGAATTTTCATTAAACTGCAGCTCTGTGTATTTTACCTGTCACTGATTCATTAGCTAGCTGAGACATCACAGTATTGCACTCAAATTATTGTGAAAATATCTGCATTCTAATACTATGAGGACTTGTGTCCCCACGTAGGATATAATGTAGCTATGTGCTTTGTAAACAACAAAACAGCAGATGCATTACCAGAAAGTGAAGCATATTCTCACTTTGTTTTTCAGATGGTAAAATATTTCTAAGATGCAGACAGCTAGACTGGCAGGGGCGGAGGTTTCGTGGCAAATCTTTGTCTTTGCTGTGTAAAGAAACAGTTGTTAAGGCTTTTCAAAATGTGGAGCTGAAAGGAGGGGGAAGAATCCAGTGAAAATACATTTCTTTTGGGAAGCTTCTTTATTTTGTTTCTGTGCATGCTATCAGGGACATGCATTTCTTGGGCTTGTGCTTGCATTAAGGACCTGCCTGAAGGCACTCCTGAAGTGGAAGCCATTTACATGGATTGAAGAGGCTCTAAATCAGACTCAAAGACTTCTTCCTTTCTGTCAGCTCTCCTTTCTTCTGTCTTGCTAAGTCACTTCTGTCTGCCAGTGGACACACACACTCCCTGCCACCATGCTTTAGACACACCAACATTATTAAAATTACTTTTTAAAGTGCATAGCTAATTTTTAGACTGAAGCTGTTCAGTTTCTTATGTATGCATTTTTTTCCTTACTTGCTGGAGAGTGTTTTTCCCTTTAAAATGACAAAAACTATATATTGAAGGTTTGGGAAAGGTTAGATTCTAGTTGCTTTTTCCAAAATGGAGGGGATAGAGAGTAGGAGGAGATCTGTGCATGGAGTTCCTTAAATAAAGTCCTCTTGTGGGAGGCTTCTACCTCCCTTTGTATGGAAAAAAAAAAAAAAGAAACCCAACCATTTTTAAATCTAAATTTCCCATGTTTTGAAGAGTTACATGGCCCTTTAGGTAGGACTGTTCTAAAAACTAAATCTATCATTGTATCCCATTCATACTTGTCAGAGTGAAATGCTACCTCACAGTGATGGGAAACATACTGTGGTGTTTTTTACAGTAAAGACTGTTGGAAATAAAGGCCTCCATGAGAACAAGCTTCCATCCTTGCAGACGTCTTTGAAAATACTGCTCACTTATAATGTGCTTTATAACTTAGAAGGACAGAACAGAATTTAGGGAACTGCAAAAAGTTATTGTCTTTTTTAAAATAAGTGACTTTTGGGGCTACCAGTCTTGAGAAAAAAACATAAAAACCCACTAAACATTTGCTGCTATTTTGCTTGTACTGGCTTCTCCTTCTGTCTGACACTGTCCTTCCTTCATAGAGCCACTCTGCTGTTCCTGATAGTCATGGAAACTTGGGGAGAGAACCAAACCCATGTGAAAAATCTTGTCCAGAAGGAATGTATTTGTTGCTAAATTTTCTAGCACTGTTTACAGTTTTCCTCCATGTTATTTATAAATTTTATATTCAGTGAATGTATATTGTCTTTTAAGGTAATGTTGCATAATGTTCACTTTTTATAGTGTCCTTTTATTCTAAACAGTAAAGTGGTTTTATTTCTATCACAGACATGCTGTCTCTGCTTCACTTATATTAGTTGCTGTTGATTTCAAATGTACACAAATGGATTTGCGACTGGATTTATTAATTTCCTTCCCCTTCCTGATACCCTTCTATTGGTCCCAAAGCAGATATTCCACCTCTGGCAATTCTTGTGCTTTGGCAAAGATCCCTTCAGGAATCTCCCCTCTTTTTAAGAGACTGTTCTCTCTAAGAATTGTTACTGTGGTCATAAGCCCAGGAGAGGCGAAAAATCTGTTTTGAAGTTAGTGGCTCCCAGTTGTTAACTGGCCATAGGAGGTCAGTACAGAGCAAGGCAGTCATTAGGGCTGGCTGTAGCACCAGCAGGTCCTTGGGAAAACACTTGCCAGACTGCTCTTATTTCCAGAAAACTGATCATTATGGGGAGGTCTGAAAGGTACATGCCCATGGCAAAGGGAAGAGAGGTTCATCTTTTCTGCTGTGAAATGTCAGAATCTTGCGTCCTCTCTTTAGGCTTACTGTTTAAGGCTGATTAAAAGTACCCTGTTCTCATGAGAAAGAAGCTTCAGAAAAAGCATTTTCAGATAAGTGAAAATGCTCACAAAAATGGACCTACTGTTAGAAACTTCTATATCTCACTTTTTACTCTTGGAAAATGTAGTCTCTACAAAGATGAAAGAATGAAAGAGATCTTTGAATCTGTTCTCTGTTTAATCCAAAGGTTTAGAAAGTAGACTCTGGAAAATTTTGGTTGTAGAAGGTTGAGGGTCTCCTCTGTGAGAACTTAAGTGCTTAAAGTATATCACACTGCGGAGAGGTAAAACCATAATGCTCATTATAAACACTTCCAGGGGGTCACCCATCAAAGGACCACAATGAGTTTTATGAGTGCTCACTGGTACAGCTTGGAAATGCCTCCAGGAGAGCAAAGAGAAAGAGTGGTAAAAGGGGATCAGTATAGTCCTGTCTGACAGATGGAGAAGCTGATGCACAGTGGGCAAGCAACTTCACAGATGTTTGGTGATGACTGCAATACAGCTTGCTTGGTGTAAGCACTTGACCTCTCAGACTCTCACAGCCCAGGATGCTGTGAAGATGCTCCCAGAAAAGATATTTTTAAGTTGTGTAGATTCATTCCGTGAGACAGACCATCCCCCTCACCTGAAACGGGCTGACCTAAACTTGCCCAAGTGGATTGTTGCTTCTGTAAATTGTTGGAAAGTGACTGATTTAAACCAGAGTGCTCAGGCTTGCATGTCAGCAGTAGTGTTTGAACATATGAGCATAAGAGATACCTACAGTTTAAAAGGCTTTCTGTACCCTTTTGGAAGTAAGTAATAGCATCTCCAAGTAGGTGATTAGTTATAAGAATAGAAGATGAGTGAAATTAAGATCAGTGCTAAACCAAACTACTTTGCTGGTATGAAGTACATCTGTATGTGATGAACCAAGAATCAGACAACCAGACAAGAAAAACACAGCTAAAAGTGCTAGCTTATTTGCAATGATTAATCACTGATTTGACCTTTATAAAATCTTCCAAAAGTACCATTCTTGAAATGGTGGTCCAAATCACAACTGTCCTGAAGCATTACTTACGTCACAAAATCTTCTCCATAAATCATTAGGAATTCACTGCAACAGGTATGCAACTAATTAATCTTATAAATGTGCAAAAAAACTGTCACGTTGTTTAAGGACTATCAATTTCTTTATGTCTTAAATGATAATACAACTTCATGACTGTACTTACCTCCACGATGTGCCTGTGAAGCATGGAAGCGCCATAGTCTACACAACACAGGTAGAGAGTAGAGTATTGGAACAGAGAGGTGAAGGACTGGAATTTCAAAATATTTGAGTACCTAGCAGGTAGCAGTGGGTTTTTTCACAAGAAACTAGATGATCATGTACCTACACACTCTTGTGTTGTGGCTGGCCCACAGTGTTGCAACAAGTGTGTGAGAAAAGATGGGTTTGAATATTTTTGGGCCTTAGTTTGACATCTCAACAACCCTCATGTTCAGGCTGGCAGTGCTACTTGGGTTCACAGTCAAGCCTGGGAAATTAGCGCAGCCAGCCAGTGGTCACACAGGGGGTCATGGTTCACACAGGGTTTCATCAAAGCCTCAGCCATGTAAGAAGAGCTATTAATTCATGGATGTAAGTTGGGAGCAAAAACTCACAAAGGACTAGTCTTTCTTTTAACGCAGGGAAAACAAGAGCCATGACCAGCTTTAAACAAAGCCCCTCTCTTCCATGTTCTCCAGGACTAAAGGCACCTACGCAGATTTCTTTGGAAGGTGCCCTAAGAGTTTGGTACAGTGCCCAGTAGCCATACAGGGCACTGAGTGTTTAGCTGTTGACAGAAAGACCAGACCCTAGAGCACTGTGCAAAGAAAACATGAGAAGCTGAAACAAACTCTTTTAAGAACTCCAAGTTACCCTGAGTACCTTCAGGCTGATAAATGTTTCATGGATAGTGAGCATGTGACAGACCAAGTAAACTAACATTGTGAAACAAACATCTCTTAGGACCCATGTCCCAAACTGTCAGAATATTTTAAGCAATTCCAGGAGTAAGGAAAATCCACTTTATCTGAACAGAGTGATTCTTTGCTCTAAGGGATAAGCTTTTTGTTGACTGTGTTTTAATGGAGTTCTGCTTTAGTTTTGAGCCTTTGAGCCTCTTTGTACATTTTTCAGGGTCCTTACATGACCTAGGGAAGGGCTGGGCAAAAAATGAAAAAGACTCCCAAGCAGTGCCTTTTGCATAGCACATTTCAGCTAGTATTTTTCTGTGAGTAAAATTTAGACTCTTCCCAGCATTCCTGCCACCATTTCCTGTGCCCGGCTTGCATCTGTTGTTTCCACCCCATCCACAGTGGCATCAGAAGAAAGCAAAGTTACTCACCATCTGCTTATGGCTTGGGAAGAACGTTTGCTTCACCAGGGGGAACTTCTCAGGGCCCAGCGAGTTGAAGATTTTAATGAGCTGAGAGAACTTGGGGTGAGGGAGGGGGAAGAAAAAACAGACACATTGGATGTCAGTGACTTATTGTGCAACAGGCAAATGCTTGCAAAATGTTCTGATAGTGCTGAAGGAGGTGAGAGAAATGTTATCGTGTCTTTCTCACCTTACTTTTGTGACCTGAGAGCAGCAAGAAAATATGAAGCTGCTGTATTTATCCATGGCCAAGCCAGCCTATGTACACAAACCTTGGACTGAGGGAGCATAGAAGGCATTCAAAAGCCAGAAGGGAATCAGTTTGCATTTACTTACAGATCTACTATGAACAAGATTTACGTTCCAAATACAGCTGGGAAGAGGAGCCTTTCTTGTAGAGGATAAAGCCAGGAAATCAGTACTACCACTCCCATCAGAGACCAAGTAAACCAAAGCTGCCCCTTGGATCTCCCCCACAGCCAAATCCAAGCAAGGCACTTTGTGCTGGAAGGCAGGAGAATTGCTAAGGGACAGCAATTACTAGAGGGTTTGCCTGTCAGACCGAGGGAGTAGGAACCCAGTGTTAATCATAACTGACATTTATTGTGAACTAAGCCCTTCATGAATGACAGGAAAGAGAGGAATTCATCTGCCTATACCTGTCCCATCTACCATGAGGTCTGAGGGAAGCACCAGTCTGTGAGGGTGGTATCTGGAGAGTAGTATGTAACATCAATGGAGACAGCAACCCCTCTAGTATTTCACACACAAGGAGGAACATTTGTCATTGTCCTCACCCCTCAGCATGAACTTCACCATCATCACCACTATCATCACCATAAACCCTTCTATCACTCAGGGTTGTGCCCAACCAGACACAAAGCTCCTCATGGTAGGACTGAGTTTTGATTTCTGTTTAGGTTCCAAAACCCCAACAGAAGTGTAACACATCACAGCAAATTCCTGCTCCGCTTCAGCCATCTGTGAAGCAAGCAGACTATTCTGTATGTTGTCTGCAGCCTCCCTCTTCGATCCATCATTCATCACCCAGAGAAAAAAAATCAAAACTGTAAGAGAGAAACCAAATAACCATGACAGAAAATGTTTCTGAAGGAGGATTGATATACCAAAGAGAGTAAGAGGTGGTGCATATCCCAGAATCTCAGGAGGAGTTTAGACACTGCCCTGTTACCACACACAGTGCTGAACTGGCACAGCTGTTGGTGAAGTGGTTGGACTGGCAGCCACATAAGAGAATAAAATGTTTGGGGATTGGTTCCTGCTGAGCTGGTAGATAGGACTGAGTTCCCCATTGAGTCCTATTCACAAAGTAGTTTATAAATTGAGTTCAGTTTCCAAGCCCCCCTGAATTTGGTAAAATCAAGTTAATTAATAAAGGTCTCCACCCTGGGCCAAATAAGGACAGATTTTAAGTCCTTTGCATGAGTTTCTGAAGTTGCCCATCAAAGGTAGGGATGTTAATCTTGAAGGAGATCCCTGTGTCATCTGAGAGAAGTAACACAGAGATTAAGGGAAGGAAACGGACATCTAGGGAATATGGAAAGAAAAGCAAGCTCCCTTTCTTCCCAAAAGCATTAGCTGCTTAATCTTGCACGTTCTGAGCACTTCTGGGCAACAGCTGGAGCCAGTAAATGCACCAAATCACAACACCGAGGTTACACTGCAGATAGACAGAGCTACTGAGGATGTTTTCTGCTGAGGAACCCTGTTAAGGCTCCTCTCCTGGTTACTGGACTAGTCTAAGCAAAAGAATGGCTGCATGAGAAGTTGAAACTTCATTTTTTGGTGGAGAAGAAATACCCCTTTGAGAGTTAAATCTTGGCATGCAGTCACTGTGCAAAAAAATTAGGCTGCAAGGTGTGTGCCAGACCCAGGCCAAATGCTGAAGGGGCAGCTGCCAACAGATTTGCAGACAAATGCAAAGAATCCTTTACCTAATCTTGTAGTTCAAAACACAGCATTTAAAAAAACCCAGGAAACATCAAGAGGTGGCATATCCCAACACTAACACCACCACCACCCTCACATGCATGAGCAGATAAGAGGAAAAACTCCCAAAGTAGAATGATTATTGTTGGCAAGGAGGGTATTGATGTTGTGGATGGAGGAGAGCTTGCTTCTCTTAACTACTTGCACTAGCCCTGCACATTCTAGAAAAGAAAAATAAAGCCTGTTTTGACTAGCAAGGTGAGCAAACAGGGCTTAAAAGTTAAACACAATGAGCCAGAGACAGGGAGAGAAGGAAAAACACTCTGGCTGAGAACAGCCCATGCCCCTTGCTGTGTGTGCACGCAGCCCTGGCGAACCATGGACACCATGATGTTGAGGCAATGTACTTTTATCCTGAGAAAACAGCTCAAACAAAATAACTAGAACAACTGTGCAGCTGATAGACAATGTTCTGACTTGTTCCTTTTGAAGCATAAAGCTCTTGGCTGCTGCTGAAATAGTGAGTGTTTCAGGTGAGAGATTCAGACATCTGGGAGCCTCCTCACTAGGGCAAGCCTGCAGAAAGGTCTGACCTTGGTATTGCCCCTCATAGGACAGTTCCCTCCCATTTTCTCTTTTTTTACCAGTTGTTAGGGACCGGATGTTGACAAAGAGACACCCACATCACGTGATGCAGCAGCCTCTGAGATACCTGATAACAGAGTTCGAGTAACATCTCCCCGTGCAGATGGGTAGGAACGTTGTTGTCAGCAGCTCTGCTAGATCTACATGATATACTAAACACCTTCCACATACTGGCAGCAGTTCTTGCTTTCTGTCATTCCACTGATTTTAGTGAGATTGCATCCAGACCACAGATAACACAAAGGCCAAGGCAGTGTGACACAGTCTGGTTTTAGGTACTTGGAACACAGTACCTAAAGGGCAATGCCTTGGCCTGACTGTTTGGAGATCAGAGTTACATGCAGGGAGTCTTTACAGAGAAATAAACAGATTCATTCAGAGGACCTTAAGGCTTTTCATATATTTTGAAAGCTCCTAGGTCATCAGGGAGCTTATATCCCTTGACAGTCAGTAACAGTTTGGCTGAGTCCCTGGACTCAAGAGGTGACTGTCAGAAAAACTTCATGTTTTCTGCTGCCTTACAGATGCAAAAGTTGCTTTGCAATTACAGACATTACCTGCATGCAGTGTGAGTACTACTCTGAGCACTCATCCCACTGTATTTTGGATCACAACTTAGAATTCTAACACAGAAATAATTATTGGTGGTTGAAGCACTGTACATGGTGTGCTTGTAGCATTATTTCTCAATAGTTCTGGGATCATCTTAAAACTTAGATTTCTTAGATGTTTCTCTCAGGGTGTAAGACTCTCTGATGTTTCTCTCAGGGTGTAAGACTCTCTGAATATTTTTTTCTTTTCTCTCAGAAACATCTAATTCATACTGTGCCTGTTTTAATCTTCAAAGAAGTTTCTGCATTGCAGAACTGGAAACCTGGCAAATGTCATTAAAAATGGGGCTGTATGTTTGAGTAAACTCAAACCCAAACTCAGCTGATTGTAATTAGAGTTGCTGAGAATAAAACATGATTGCAAACTGCCAAGGAAAAAGTCTCAATTTCATCCCCCTCCACAAGATCATAAACATTTCTGTGAAATGGAACCATTTTTGGAGAAAATAAAAAATGAGAGTGAAAAGCATATTTCCCAGGGGTATTTAATTTCATTTCTTCATGTATCTCAACTGTTTTCTAGATCCAAAATGTTTCCAGTAATCTTTGTTATACAGATCCCTTATTTCAAGATGCCTGTTTTGCAATCAAAATAGAACACGCACTGAAGTGTCTCTATCTCTCACTTCCCAGCTATCACAAAAACAAAATTTTCTGATTCTGCTGCCAGTGAAGCTTTTTGCCCTCAGATGTCCCACTGCAATCTCTACATGAGTGTTGCTCAGTCAATGCAATGTTAGACTGCTGAGCACATTGCAGTCACTGGTTGGAGGGTGATGTGTGTGCAGGGCTAGCAAGGAAAGGAGGCATTCTGCAAACCTGTTTAAATTGTTTGCAAGTGGTTTCCTTGACTCCTCTGGGAAGGCTGTCTGTGCCAGCTGTATTCCCTGTGAGGAAAGCATGGCACAACCAGACCCAGAGTAGCTAGAGCCAAGCTGCTGGCAGAGCCAAGTTCTCCCACAATGCCTTTCCAGCACTGTTTGGTTTTTTTTTTTTTTTAACATGTTACATTTGTTTGTTTTCTTTTATTTTAGACGCCTAAAAATAGACTTTTCAGATCTTGAGGCCACTTCACACCATCAGAAACATAATTACAAGGCATGAATTGCAAAGAGTGAAACTAAGCCCTGACTGACTCGACCCCAAAATCAGATGGAATGGACCACATGACTGTCAGCAAAAGGCAGTGTAACTGTGGAGGCTTTTTGTCTGGTCACCAGGGCCAATGCCCTCGTGTGTAGGACCAACTGTCAGAAACAATGTGAAGGTGTGGTACTGAGCCTGGAACTGAAAAATCAAACGGAAACTGAGGTCAAACAGACCGCCTATACAGTGATGGCTAAGTGAGACTGTTCTCACTACCCTGATTATTGCATGCCAACATTTTTGGATCTTTCTTTTGGTCTCAACAAACCCCACAAATGTTGTAAAAGGGGTGAAAATTTAAAGAATGGATGAAGGAACCTTCCAGCGCAAAATATCAACGCTGCCCTGTCCTCATGAGGAGCTGACTCAGCCTAAGTCTTTGCAAGGTGTAGTGTTTCAGGTTCAATGAACCAACACTTTATAATATTGCATTTTGTTCTGGGACTGTTGAAAAACTCTACATGTGTGGTGGTTTGACCCTGACTGGACTGATTTTCTCTACCTCCTCCCAGCCAACAGTGCAGGAAAACTGGGAATGGTGGTTTTGGTCTGTTCATCACATGTTGTCTCTACCGATCCTTCCTTCCTTCTCAGAGGGACGCCTCCTCACACTCTTCCCCTGCTCCAGCATGGGATCCCTCCCAGGGAATACAGTCCTCCATGAACTCTCCAATGTGAGTCCTTCCCACGCTTTACAAGAAATGTAGGTGTTGCTGCACTGTCAGCTATTGGTGATTCTTCAGAGTCTGGGACAAGGGAAAACATCCTGCTCAGGGTGAAGAAATAACACCTTGATACAACTAGAGGCTGATAAAGAAGTGCTGGTAGGTTTTTTCCCCCCAAGAACTCTCACCTAGATTCCAAAAGTTGGTTAGATTTTAACCTAAAGAGAGCGACTACTTGGAAACTCCTGGAAGGCAAGCTTGGTGTTCTATTGGTACCAGAGATCTCCTTTGCAGTGCTGACATGCAGCAGAGCTGGATCATCACTTACCACCCAGGGCTTGCTGCAGAAGTTGTAGATGGAGTAGAGGGAGTTGACCGTGTGGATGCCACCGTACTGGAGGCCGATGATGAGGCTGCGGAAGTCTTCCCCCAGCGCCATGCTGTAGGCGTGCTGCCGGATCAGGACAAAATCTGGCTTGAAGGACCTGAAAGAGACGAGAGGAGTGGTGTTTTACTTTCAAATGCTCCAGAAGCACTTCTAACCACTCCTTGTTTCTTTTCCATCCTTCTCCTTTCTTTACACTAAAACATGTCGCTCTTCTCTGGGCCTCTCATGGTGTGTTGCTTGTGTTATAATGTAACAAACTCAACCAAACCCCCTAGTCATTAAAAAAAGGAAAAATACAACTAGCTGGAAGTGTGAGAGCATAGAAACAGGCCAAACAGATTTTCTGCAGTTTCCATGTCACTCAGGCATGCACAGGAACAAGCTACAAGCAGAGCCAAGGGTCATAAATTCACTGATGGGGGGATTCTCTTATCTTTCTAAAAGCTTGGCCATACTTGGCATGCTCGTTGCAATGTGCGATGCAGATGAGGGAGCAAGTTTGTTTCCTGATGACTGAGCTCCATATTGAAGCAATGCCCAGTGGGTGGGAAGTTCATAAGGGATTTCCAAAAGCCCTTGTACACATCCATACATTCCCCCTTTAATCAGTTCGCTACATACACAGCACATCCCAGGCTCTTATGGCTGTGAGTCAACAAGAAAGGCAGGCATGGTAATGTAATTAAACAAATGAGCAGAGCCCCTCATACGCTGCTGTGACTCATGGCATGGACTTCGAGAATATTATTTAGCAAGACTGGAGCTTGGACTCCTATGGTTCAACAGCAGCAGCCCTCAGCTAATGCACAGAGAAGTGAGGCCCTTTCTAGGTAAGCCAACAGGCAATGGATTACTTTCAAGCAGCCAGATTTCATTGCTTGCTGACGCTCTGTCTTCAGAGCCATTCAAAAATATCTGGAAACAGCAGCTGGAAAGAAATTGTTCCCAAAATGGAGCTCAGCAGTTCATTCTCAAAGGAAGGGGTTTTTCCACTGAAAGAAGGGATTATTTTATAAGTTAACAGAGGTTGCATCGAGGACATTGAAAAATTTTGATGCTGTATTAAAGATTTTCAGAGAAATGAGCTCTGTAACCAGGTCCCATTACCTCACTACCCTTGAACATTTTCCTTTCTAAGAGACTATAATTTCTGTCCTTTGGATGTATGAGCTGGAAATACTTTGGGTTTATAGCCTCTATTTATATTTCCATCATTCTGGCAAGGAAATGTGAGATGGTGACTCTGGGCCAGATTGTGGCAACAAACACGGTACACAAACCCCAGCACAGCTTTGTTGTTTAAAAGCTATTAATTTTGTTTGTTGGCCTTTGACTTCTGTTTTCACTCACCTGAGACATGGTGAGGAGCGTGCTCAGCTTTTGTGATGCAAGAGGCCACGCTTTAGAAATGTTGTGGTTCCTTCCCACGGAGTTTTTTCAAACCTAGGCATGTTCCCTAATATACCTGGCACCAAAGGTGGTGCTTTCCTCCAGCAGCGAGATGCATAATGAGTGTCATGAGGGCTGTGCTATCGCTGCACAGCTGATTTATGGACCTCCCTGGTGTCAATGGGAGTGAGGCAAGTGGTGATCCCTGCTGAGAAACAGCAAGCAAACACAAATCTTGGAAAGTCTGAGCTGCTCCATTCTGCTGGACTTGCTGCGTAGAAAGTACTCTGGAGGTGGGCACAGGTCCTCAAGAAGGTTTAATCAGCTACTGAGGACCAGGGCTCAGTATCTGTGCTGAGTTACTGAACAGAGAGGTGGGAGCTCCAAGCGTGTCTCTCCTCATCCAGCTTTCTGAGAGGAGAAAGACACAGACTGGCTGGGAAACTGCCTTCATTGGCTTTACTTTTCCAGCCAAAAGCTCAGGGAAAAAAGCTCTTGTCTTTTCAGATCCTGGCAAAGAAAGAGTTTCTCCCTTTAGATGATGGACACAAGAATTAAACAGAATTAATGCAGAAAAGCCTATTCTCAAACTCTGTGTCCTGTAGGAAGGCAGGGCACTCTCTCATGCAGCAGATGAGGAGTGAATCTCTAAAGCGAAGGTGGACATTGAATCCCTGTTTTGAGCCATGGAACAATGTGAGTGTTCCCATGGATACTGCGAACAAGGCAGTGGAGTGCCAGGCCTTGAACCAGTTGAGAATAAACATCAGCTGAAGAGCACCAGAGCCTGAACAGAGAAATGGAGACCAGCGGCAAAATGAGTATCAATAACATTTCTGTGCAGAAAGCAGGTCCCCAGCCTGCTTTGTGGTAGAGAAGATGATGACAGCAAATCCTGCTGGGAGGTTTTATGCCTTTAAGAGATTGCCTATTTCTTATTTCTGCATATAGCCATAACTCTGGCTTGCTTCCTTGTCCTTCAGCTTTTCTCACTGAGGCACAAAGAGATTCAAGGTCATGGAGAAACAACACAGAAGAATATGCTATTTGAATCAGAAATAGTGTGATCAACATATTAGATTGTCCCCATGTGCTGAGCACTGGTGAGCCTCACCTCAAATTCTGTGTTCAGTGTTGGGTCCCTCACTGAAAAAAAGACATTGGGGTGCTGGAACATGTTGTAGTTAAGTGGGAATTGGCCTCTTCTCCCAGGTAACAAGGTATAGAACAAGAGGGAATGGCCACGGATTGTGCCAGGAGAGGTTTAGTGGATCTCAAGAAAAATTTCTTTGTGGAAAGGGTTGTCAAGCATTGACACAGTCTGCCCAGGGAAGTGGTTGAGTCACCATCCCTTGAACTGTTCAGAGGGTGTGTGGATATGGCACTTAGGAGTGTGATTTAGTGGTGAAGATGGCAGTGTTCATTGATGGCTGGACCAATGCTCTTAGAGGTCTTTCCCAACTAATTCTGTGATTGTCAAAATACTTCTTAATGACTCCTTCCACTGTGCATAATTATTGCAGACAAAGGGTGCTTTATACTTCAGCACCAGGATGGGTGAAAGGGCTTTTTCCCGGTGTTGTTGGAGAAGGATGGGCTCTCCTGCTCTCTTTTTAGAAGACTGACAGTCTTACAAGACACTTTGCCCTTCGTGTCAATAGAAAAAGATCTTTCCAGGACACTGAAGGTGACATCCTCACTTCAGGTTCTGGCTACCCTCCATTATTCAAGGAGACTTCATCCAGTTTTCAGATACTTCCCAGTGATCAAGACATTCTGACTAAGTTGCCTTCCAAAGTCTTTCCTATCTGGCATGACACAGAGAAGAAGAGAACTGCATAAATTAGCAATATGATAAAACAAGTTTTGCATTACTGGCAATTAATGAAGCCTTCAGGGAAGCATCTGAGCTACAAGTCCAAGCTGTAAGAGGCTGCAGCTTTTGCCCAAGAAGAGCAAAAATCCCTCAGAATATGCAGTGCCTCAGGTGTCTGACACCTAACAGAAAATGGCATTTACAAATAGGAACAAGTTCTTTCTGTGCTTTGCTTGGATATTAGCAGGATTGTTATTACATTACTGAAAATTAATATGAAATCAATGACATTTTCCCCTATCCCAGTGTTAGATTTAACATTCTGTTTGATGCTTTAGCAAAGTGGAAAATTTGCTAAGACAAAAATGTCATTTCAGTCAGAACCTCATGTCATATTTTCCACAGAAAGAAATGAACCCTGCTGAAGTTATTAAAAGAAAGAACAAATGTGATTGCATATATAAATAAGATAACACAGAGCTAGTTTTAGAGAAAAAAGAAAGCAATGTAGAATAAAGAATAATCTCTCTTTACTAGGCTGGAGGAGAGAAGCAGGGTTTTTTTTTTTTTTTTTGAACACTATAATAGAGAATGGCTGAGTAAAAAACATGGGAGGTGTGGGAGATCAGTGCAGCAAAAGCAGCAGGAGCCAGGAGTCAGTTGCAGTAGGACCAATACCACTGTAGGCAGATAAGGACACCCTGGAAGATGCTCTGATTTGCTTCTCAGCCACAGGACAATGCTCAGCTAACCATTAAATCATGTCACACACTCTCTGAACTGTACTCTGGCAGTCTCAGAAGTCGGCCATCTATTTTACTTCTAAACTGATTGACATTGACAAGGAAAACATGTAGACTCAGACAAAGCCTGAAAGTAGTAACAACCACACCTGCCAACACCAACTTGCCTTCAAAATGCTTGTGATCCTAAGCTTTTACTGAAAGTGATCCAAATACTTTCCAACATCACAGAATAAAGTCATAGAGTAATTTAGGTTGGAGAGGATCTTTGGAAACCATCTGGTCCACCACCATGCTCATTGCAGGGCTAACTTTGAAGCGACCTTAGGATGATTGCCATTCCCTGGAAGAAACCTTAGGAAAAACCCATGTGGAAAGGAGACACATTATGGCAAAATTGATAAAAAAAAATTGCTGATCAAGACTGAAACAATGTACAAAAGTTTTGAATCATTCTTGTCTTTAATCCTGGATTTACTAATTATTTAGTGCTCTAGACCCCGGCGGCTCATTCCTTATTGGAAATAATTACTGTAAATGCAGAAAGGGTCAGGGAGTAGTTTAGTATCTGAAATGCTCCCCACCCTGGTCTTCTCAGAGTGACTTCTGCTTTCTGGCAGCTGCCTGCATGCCAAATGTTTTCCCAATAACTGTCAACATCCTGCCTGCACATTGGCTGGGTGCCAGCTGCCGGGGAGGTGAAGGGGGACATTATTCATCTGGGACATCAGTAAGCCCCGAGGGGAGAAGCAGGCCTCCAAGCAGCTGCTTAGCAGTAGGAGCTGAGGTGGAAGTAACTGAGAATAAATACATAAATAATCACACCCCACTGTCTCTTCTCTTTTGTACTTCCTGCTCAAAAAAAAAAAAAAAAAAGAGGACAGGGCAGACAGGTGAAGAGGGGGGAGATATTAGTGAAAAACAATGTTAGATCATCCCCCATATGGGAATAATTTCTCAGTTTATAACTATTTACTAGAGGTGTTAAATTGCTTCATATGTAACTGCAGCTTGCCAGGGTGTACACCCTGTTAGACACTTCCCTCCAGCTCATTGTCTCTGCAGGGTATTTCTATGAGGAAAGTGGTCGTTTGGCACACTGGTCCCTTGCCTAAACTGAATTTTCAAAAGCTTACAGGCTGTTACACACTTCTCCATTACATTTATGGATTGCCATGCCATCGATAGAAAAAAAATTGCCCAAATATTTCTCAGTGTTAAATACATAGCGCATATTGTACTCCACCATGTGGCACTTCCTGTGAAACCTGGGAGAACCATGCACTCAACATATTTTTCCATCTGGCTGCTAGAAACCTAAACCTTCCCTATCAGTTTTTGCCATTTTTTCTTCTATTTGCAACTTTACAGAAAATTGCAGAAACCTGGTTTGGAAGCAGCAAAACAGCCAACCAACCAAACAACACCACCCCACCCCAACCCCCAAAACAACAACAATAACTAGAAAAAAGACATTCCAAAAAAGACCCTAATTAGATCAAAAGTTAAATTAAAAAAGGCAGGGATTAGACAACAGCTGGAGTTCATCTTTGGCATAAACTTCCTGGAACATGCGAAGCTGAAAAATACTTCCTACATCAGTGTCCAGGAACCGTAACTACTCCCATGACCTTCCTGGACATTGTCCCTGTAGAAGAACTACAAGAAATCATCAACTTTTGTGAACAAGTAGTCCTGGAGAGACAAGAAAACATCCTATTAACGTGCAACTACTGCGTGGTGAGCAAGCATGGCTTCTGTAGGATAGAAAACCTCCATGCCCCTTTCAGGCAGCTGCTTCTCAATGGACCTTTGGGGTGAGTGAACCTACTGTGATGGGGAAAATGCAGTGGGCAGAAGACAGTGTCCTCACTGGGCTTTAAAGAGTCTTGCATCCTGGAGCAGACAGATCTTTTTTAGTCAGACTACACATCTGCAAGCTCTGAATAGCAGGGAAACACCTGTCAACTGGCCAGTTTCTTCTCTATGTCTCCCATGTAAAAGGATTTGCCTCCTCATGCTGTGACCGTACTGCAGCTTGCAGTGTAAAAATATGCTTAAGGAAAAAAGCATTTTCAGGGATTTTGGGGATGGTGATTCAACAGGCTACTGTCCTGTTGTCACAGCACAGAGCATTGTAGAAGCACTGAATCAGCTGGAAGCAACAGGAATGTCGGTGTTAACTGCAGGAATGGATGGGCTTGTGTGGACGAACCGGAGAATTCGCTGACCCCACCATCCCTGTGGGTAGCAAGGGCACGTCATCCAGGGTGAGCAGAGGGAGACACACACCTTACACAGACAGGCCACATTGAGGCAAGGCCTGTAGGGCTAAACATCATTCCATGGCAGAGATCCTTCCCCACAGCAAGGCTTTGTCCTTGGTGCTGTTCCTTTTTCCTTTGCTGTCGTTTTGGACACCCCTCTACATTCGCCAGGACCGCTTCTCCCCACAGGGTCATCCCCACTTCAGACCCTGGGCATCTCCTGGTCCACCAGCTGTTGTCTGTGCTGTGGGATTGCATGGAGCCTGCATACCACACTGCAGGTGGTGTGGCCACCACTCTGACAGGTCCCATGCAAACATGAAAAATGCGCGTTCTCTCCTGGATGATCATCCCCAATGGCAAAAGGGGAAGCTCTACAGGGAGATAGGAGATAAGAGCAGTCTGGTGCATGATTAATTTATATCCTTAAGGGTCTGAAATGCTCCCAAAGACATTAGTATTCTCCAGGTAAAAGAGCTATCCAGATTTTCAACATATCCAGCCTTATATTTGCTGGAATTAATGGATGAAGTCTTGTGAAGCCTAACAGTCAAGCATTTAATAGAATACAGAACCTGAGATCATAGTTTGGGAGTCTGAATGTTGCTGTCAGAAACAGACACAGCCCAAATATTCATTTCTACTTAGACACTTTTATAATATCCTGAAATATAAATGTACGTCAGAGTGGGTCCAGTGCCAACACTGGCAGCCTCTTTACACTGCCAAAAAATTGATATCAAGGGCCCTTCAGAGGAATAAAATAAAAGTCCCATTCCTCACATCTAACCCCAGTAAAAGTGACACAGTCCAAAAGCTTTCTAGAGTAAATTAGATTCCAGATGATTCACTCTGTCTCTTTCTGTTTGTGTGCGTAGACCTGTCCAAAAGGAAGTTGTGTATGCACTGGGAGGGCGATGAAAAATCCACCCAAGTGTTTTAAAATTAGGCATAAACCCACACTTGTTTTTACATACTCTTTAGTACTCCAGTTATTGCACCCAGAAATGATTCCGTTTCTCTGTTGTAAGAGTTGCTGTGTCTAAGTTGGTGAGGGATTTTTTGGGATGAATAAACACTACCTCCTGCTTCCCATTTTACTTTTCAATAGGGAAGGTCTGCTGCCAATTTTTTCCAAATAAGTGCTGGGAGGACAAGTACCAATGTGTGGGAGATTCCCCACCCCACCAGTCCTGGCTGAGCCCGACACTGCTCCTGGTGCTCAGCTCATCCCACCAGTGCCCTCAGTCAGGGCAAGGGTTACAGGGCACTGACATGGAAAAGTGCTTGCTAGAGACTGCACAAGATACTTCATGGCCAGGTCTCTGGCTGAAGGAAATGTGCTCAACAGGCTGATGAAGCCTTCACAAACCGTAGTGGAACTGGCATAGAAAACACAGATGCAGTTTTTTAGATTTGTTAGATGATAGCCTCTGTCGCCAGAAGCACATTTCGCTGACTCTGTCTCAAATCCTTCACCCCCTCCTACAGATGTGCAGAATGTAGTAGCTAAAAAAGAGAAGCTGGACACCCAGAACATCGTTACTGTAAAATTAGATTCTTGGAGCCATGATTGTTTTAAAACTCAGGCAAGCAAAGTAATGCCTGGCTTCAGTTAGATTGTTTGGTAACATTCTTGTAGCTACTTATTTCAAGATACACAGGCTAGGAGTCATGTATATGTCCATGTCTTTGCTTTCTATAATTGCCAATAATATTTCTACAGCATCTTTTTTTATTCTTTTTTAAATATTTTCCTGAGGCAAGTGGTAAATGAAGGGCTTTAATGACTGTTATACCTTCTTATTAGGGGATTTATCTTTCAGGTAAAAGAACAACAATTTTTTTCCTGGTGCAGTTCAAATCAGTTGACATAGGGGCTGAAAGAATGCCTTAAGTCCAAGGTGTCAGAAAATACCAAGTGATCAGCAGAAAAAGACTCTGGTTTAAACTTTGCTTTACATATGGTATTTTACCACATGGTATTTTCTGTTTAAGGAAAGAACTAGAAGACCTGCTCCAAAATGATGGAATTTAATAGGCTAATAAATTGTTAGACAGCTTATCAGTAAATGTAATATCAAATTGGAGATGACAGCCCAGTGGTTGCTTAATATGAACATGAATATTAATATTATTATTAATAATTGTTGCTCTTAAGAAATTTATTATTTCAGCGATTTAAATCTACTGGTCTGTAGTATATTCACTGTCTTTCCACTAAACTGCTACATTCTATTGCTCTCCCTTTGAAGAGGAATGTGAAGCAGGCAGGGCTCCTGCAAGGGGGAATCTCAAATGTGCTTATTAGCGACATGGTGCTGTATTTACTTTCTTATAAATTGTCAGTGGGATTTCCATGACTCTGGGTACTCAAAAAATATGATGAATATTATATTTCACCATCTAGAAGTATTCTGACTTTTGACTGAATGTTTTGCTCAATAATTAACAGAGGCCTAAGAAGTGATGGAAAAGAGATGACAGCAACAGCAGCAGCAGCAGCAGGGTTGGTGCACACATGTCAGCTGAAGGTGTCTCCCTGTGGCTGGGCACTCTGAAGGGTGTCTGTGGCCAGGCAGAATGTGGCTGTGGATGGAATGGTGGGACTTGAAGGGAGTGGGAAGCAGCTGCACCCATGTGGATGGGTTGAGGTGCCTCTACACAGCTCAGTTCCACAATCTGCTTTCCAAAGTGAAGAAGATTTTTAATTTCTATACCTTCTAGAGTATTGCTAGGAGGGGCTGTGGAAGTTGGCTGGCCTGAGCTCTTAAACTCTCTGAGCTGGGCACAACAGCACAGGCTGTAAACAAACATTTGCTGGCTGCCAGGATTATGGCATGTAGCATATGGTATATAAATTGCATATCCAGACAAATATGTATTTACCAAATCCACTTCCCACAGTGCAAATGTGTCCTTAAACATGCAGGAATGAAAACAAAAAAAACCCTGGGCTAATGCCATTCAAAACCCCCCATATTTCACATATAAATATCCATGCAAAAATGGTAGCTGGAATACCTGTGTGTTCACTGTGAGCAGAAACATGAACACCATGCCCCAGACAGTTTTGTGAAATAAATTTTGTCTTCAGTTTCAGTTTAATAGCTCAAGATCTTTCCGCCAGATGTATGAGTGGCTTTGGGAGGAAAGACACAGGAAGGGAAATGAAGATGTGATCAACCTAGGAAATGGTTCTTGGGAAACCTTCCAGCATCATGAGCAGGCGAACACAGGAGTGCATTAGCACTGCACACTGTCTGATGAGTGCTCCAGCAGCTGGTTCATGGGACATAATGCTTTGTTTCACTCAGAAACAGACATTTGTGGGACACGGGAAAGCAAATGCATGTAACAGACACAACTTTAAAGGTTTTTAGCAGAGGCTCATGAAATTTTACCAAAGAACAAATGGAGACTTGTGGATGTATTAAGAGAGATGTCAAGACCTGAAATGAATTGATGGACCACAGTCATAGCTAATTGACAGTGACATGTTTTGCTTTGCACTGTTTGGACTGGAAATGAGATTTTGAGAAATTAAACTGAGGCCAGCATGCTCAGAATCAGTTTTTCAGTTGTTCTAATAATCTCTTTCAAAAATATCACTGTATGCTGCATTATGTGTCTTTATCTCTAATTTTGAACTAGTTGCAAACAGACAAAAGCATTGATTAAATGTGTCAACAGTATTAAACTCAAAGATGCTGAATACACCTGAAAGTGCAAAGGAACGGTACAATAAGAAGCAGAGCGGCTAGAAAAACTAATTTGGAACAGCAATGAGATTTCAACACAAACAGAGAAAAGCTATTGTATCAAAGATGAAATGTAGAGTTGTAATGAGAAGAACCCATAAAGATGAAGGATTGGGAGTAACAGGGTGGAAGATAGTACTGGTGAAGGTAAATGGAGGCATCATACACAGATGTGACAACGTGCACTATTCTCTACATAGAACTTTTAAAGATGCATCTAACATTAGCTCCAAATTGCTGTGACTCTGGTGCTTGAAAGAAGGGGAGCAATGCTTTTGAGAAGGGAATTGGATGTGTAATTGGAGAAGCATTGCTTGGGAAGAGTCTGCTTGCAATGACTGTAATTAGGAAGTAGTACTAGTAGGACAGAAATCCCCATCAAACAGAGACAGGTATTACCTCTGAGATATACCACAGGGTAAGGCCAGAGCACTGGGAATCTTTCACAAAAAACCCCACGTTTATTCAGGAGCAAATCAGGCTACGAGCATCAGGACCATAGAATCACAGAATAGTTTGCACTGGAAGGGACCTCAAAGGTCATCTAGTTCTAACCCCCTTGTCATGAGCAGGGACACCTTCCACTAGACCAGATTGCTCAAAGCACCATCCAACAGTGAACACTGCCAGGCAGGGGCATCCACATCTTCTCTGGGCAGTCTGTGCCCATGCCTCACCACCCCCACAGTAAAGGATATTTTCCTGGTATGTAGCCTAAATCTACCCCCATTCAGTTTGAAGCCATTCCCCCTTGTCCTATCGCTACATGCCCTTGCAAAAACCTGTCAGAGTTCCCTTTAGGTACTTGAAGGTCCTAAAAGGTCTCCCTGGAGCCTTCTCATCTCTAGGCTGAACAACCCCAATTCTCAGCCTGTCATCACAGAAGAGGTGTTTCAACCTCCTGATGGCAATCATGGCCCTCCTTTGGACTCGCTCGAACAGGTCCATGACCTTCTCACATTGAGTGCCCCAGAGCTGGATGCAGTGCTCCAGGTGGGGTGTCACAGAACAGAGCAAAGGGGCAGAATCCCCTCCCTTGCCCTGCTGGCCATTCTTCTTTGGAGGCAGCCCAGGATGTGGTTGGCTTTCGGGGCTGTGAGAGCATACTGCTGGCTTATGTCATGCTTCTTGTCCTCCAACACCCCCAAGTCCTTCTTCTCAGGGCTGCCCTTGATCTAGTCATCTGAGCTTAGTGGCTATATAGGGTACTCCACTGGGATCAGGGCTAAGACAGGTAGGCTAATGAATTAGAGCCACTGTTTAAAATAAAATTTAATTGACAGAGGAGAGAAAAATTGAGGGAGAAGAAGATCTGCTGTCCCTTTTATTGGGGGTCTGGAGGCTAAAAAGAACCTGAGTAGGCATCTGCTATTGAATGAAGGATCTAGACTGGAAACAATGACTGTTTGGCATAATGTGCACCCGAGACCTGATACAAACCCACCAGAGTCAGGCCAGTCTTTTCACCACTTCCAAGAATCCTTGAAGCTACCAGGACTGTGCTGCCCTGATTCAGATTTTGTCACCCCCTGAGGCCAACCTGCTTGCCTCAGCATTGATCCACAAAGCCCAGTTTTCAAGACCAGCAGGTGCTCCTCACCTGACCACCTTGGTGCCATTCCTCATGACCTGCATGTCCACCATGCAGCCACCCATGACATAAGCAGCTAGGTTCAACTCGGAGAACTCGGCCTGGAGTGGAGAAAAAGGACAAAATGTTACTCAAGGACGGCAGAGACACTAACACAGACACAGACGCAGAATTTTCTTCGTCTGGAATGTGCCTTTCCTCCTTTTTTTTTAAATATTTTTTTTTTCTGTGAGGCAACTGGAGATCCAATTATAGCTGGTTTGCCCTGAGAGACGGGAGAAGTATTTATGGCTCCCACACTTGGGGTGTAAAAGTACACAGGATTAGGCTTATTGCAGTAGGAACTACTGAAGGAATTAAGAATGAGCAGGCTGAAAAATGCACACAGGAAAGAATAATAATAATAAAAATAATAATAAAAAGAACTAAGGTAATTTGAATTCAAATTCCAAGTTTCCACTTGGAGACATTCATTTAGAATAACATCTGAGTTGGCTGTTGTGCCAACAGCTATAAACTAAATACAAAAGATTTAAACCTTTTTAAACCTCATTATGTTGCAGGAAGGTGATAAGCAGAGGACACCTGATGTCATTTGCTTATTAAGGTTTTTACTATTAAAGAGTTAGCAAAGCTGGGTAAGTTATTAACAGAGCTGCTCAATCATTAAAACACTTTGTATTTTAAAAGAGGCATGACTTGCAAGGCTGGAAAGGTTGACAAGGGATATTTCAGATTTGGGGAACAAAAGACAAAGGGGTGATTATCATAAATATAAATAAACAGGTTTCATTTTTTGAGGCAGAAAATTTAGTCTTCTCTCTTTGAGCAGTTTTTTTTCCCTTCCTTTTAAGGCATTTTTTTCAGACTTAGTATGAGGAAGACTGGGCAGCAGTAAAATCATCTTCTAACCACTAGCTATCAGAATGCTCATATAGTGCTGCTAATACTTATGACTTTACTGAGATCCTTGTACTGCTTCATGTTCTTCTGCTATTTCTATTAGTTGGAACCAAAAGACAGTGCTAGGAACAACACTTATATATAAAAAAAAGGAAAAAAGAAAGGAAAAAAAAAGAAGCGTGTTTTGTCCCCATGAACTCATGGAAAAACTTGCCAATGGAGAACTAGTGCACCTGTATAGGCTCAAAGGCCAGACGACAAATGAAAAAATAATTCCCTACTTTTCTTTTAAAATCTGCATAATTTTAAAGCAATGGCTGTGGACTGGTCACCCAATGATGTAATGAGATTTCATGTTTGTGGCCCTGCATAAACTTTTTAAAGCAACACCCTTACACAATCTTACATCATTGTAACTCCCAATTACAATGAAAAAAAGAGGGAAAATTCCTATTGCCAAGAAATAAATTCTGCTTCAAACACAAACACATACACCCACAGACATGCTCACAGGGAGGGATTGGCAGTGGTTCAGGTGACTGCGTGGGTTTTACTCATGAGAGATTGTACTGTGTTGCCTTAGTCAGAGCCATGCTTCTTCAGTGACCTGTAAGATCAGAGATAAGAAAACATGTGCCCCTAAAAGGCACCTGCCTTTTATACATTCAAAAAATCTCAGGAGACCTAGGGAGAGAGGAGTCCACTTTGGACCAATTCAGTAAGATCAGTAAGATGGTGCTTTGGGCGCCATCAGTGATCTCCCCAGAGGGTCAAGGCAAGTTTGCTAGTTTAGACATTAGCTCCAGAGGCTCTGTGGACTGGGGAGATGAAAGGATATTTTTCCCACCTCTGTGTCTCCATACACCTCAGAGATTTCCCAGTCTGAAAGCAGAGTGGTGTAGAGCTGACCTCCAGCTTCTGTTGCTGAGGAATGCATTATCTGATGTGAGCACCGTCTCAAGAAAGGGAAGTTTCAGGTCTGTGTTTTAATCGGTTTTTTTATGCTTTTCTTCCAATTTTTTTTCCATGATGGTTTGTAGTAAAGAGCTTAACATTCCTCTTTGCAGGGGGTGAAAACGGGCAATCTTCATTCAATGAGTGGCACTTGCAGACCAACAAAGTTGGTTTGACAGGCGTTTCCCTGAGGCAGTCAGGCCAAACAAAGCTGCGCTCAGACACCTGACCTGCACACAGACCTGAGAACCCCCCACGCTGGTGAATACTTCATGCCAAACTGCCAGGACCAATTTCAGGCCCTGCTAATGTCAAGAGCCAGAAGAAAATGAGAAATCCCCTTTGGCAATCGTTGTCCAGGGAACACTGGCAAGGAGAGAGAAGTGTAGAGAGGGTCTGAGGGATTCAGCTATCTCATTCTCAAAACAACCAGATCTACAATCAGAGCTGAAGGACAATCCTGACCTTTGCCTGGACTTCAGTTCTGCTTTAGCAGTCAAAGTTAAGGAATTCTGCTGCTTTCATGTAGCTACTTTGTTCCATCCAACAGCCCACTGCTGGTTGACGTTTGGAAGAAGACTAAAACCTTCAGTCAGCAGAAATTGTTTCTTGTTGATTTTCCAGTGCTCCCTGTATTTTTAACTTTGTGGGTTTTATAGCCCGATGACTTCCCCATGCTGGGATTTCAGCTCTGAGATCATCTCTAGCCTGAGTTTACCTTGCAAACAAAGAAGTCTTTGAAAGCAGCCCATTGTCTTGGGTTGAAAAACAGGTG
>VXBQ01006902.1:0-11169 GCA_013400175.1 Phainopepla nitens | reverse complement strand
GGACCAAATCAATATTTACTGCAGTTTCAAGCCACAGCTTCATGGCTCCTTCCAGGCAGAACACACTAGCTGGGAACGCCTAGAGCTTCCCTGGTTTTATTCTAACAAGGTGAAATTAAAGGGATAAACAGATTACAAACAAAAGTATTTTTTTCTTGGAAATACTCATGGTCATAGAACAAAAAAAGGAAGAGGGAAGGGGGACAAGAAAGAAAAAAGACACACTACAATACAACAACTTATGCTTGCAGAGTAATCAGCCACTTATAATTAGGAAAGTAGTTCTTCCCCTAAAGCTGATTAGAGAAGTTTGAAAATCACGCATCAGGTAGCTACTGCATGCAAATCCATTTAAAGTGATGCAAGTAAATGAAGTTTGCAAAGAAAGCCCACCTCATCAGCTATCTAAAGCACTCATTCTCTTTGCAACACCTAGGTCATGGCATGACCTCAAACCACAGCATGACCATAGATTATACCAAGGCATCCTTCTCCACAGATACAAGATCCTGAAGTTTAAAAATCATATGTAAGAAACACACTTTCAGCTTATCAGGTGAACAAAGACAAAAAAAATGGTTAAGAACTGTCTTTTATCACATTAAGGACCAAAGTTACATGGATGCTTCATGATTATTGATAGTACAATTAAATATTTGTCACTAAAATTTCAGGATTATTTTTCTTTTTATATTGCATTCACACTTCTGTAGAAGTATTCACCTTTTTCTAGAAGCCTGCAGAAAAAAAAAACAACAAAATCAAAAGACGTGCCATGGCGGAAAACTGAGGTTGCGATTTACAGACTCTCTCCTCCTTCTTCATTAGTTTCTCCTCTTACTCTCCAAAGCAATCCACATAGCACAAAAACAAAACAAAACAAAATGAAAAACTCCTCCCCAAAATCACAATTCTGACAGTAAAATACAACTGGTCTGACAATTATAATTTACCTGTTCAAAATGAAAGGCAGCTATATGATTTTTCCTTTAGAGTGGATGGAGTCCTGTCTCAACGTGCTCTCTCATGTTAGATTCCACTGGAAGTTTTGAGTCAAAGAATCTGACTAGCTACTGTTAAAGCAGGAAAAATTACAGCTTTAGCTTCAGATGTGTCAGGATCTTTTGAAAAAAAAAAAAATTATGTTAGCCATGTGGTTAAAGGGCATCAACAGCAGAACAGATGCATCTTTCCACCTTGGATGTTCAATTTTCAGATGCATGAAGTTTTTGATTGCTCAAGCTGCTTCACTGGAGAATGTTGCATTATCATCATGACATTTGTTTGATTTTAAAAACTTGCCAATATCAAATGGAATTTCCAATTCCACTCCTCTCACTTTAAGGAAATGCAGGAAAGCTTGTAAGCATAAAAGTATAAAAATACAGTAAAATTAAAGGAAATCACAAACACACCTACAACAAATGTAAGACTCCTGAGTAAATAAGAAATATTTATTTATGAAACAAAGTTCAAAATAATAAAGTTATAAGACTTCCACGTCTCAAATAAGTAGGGGCATTTGAATACTACGTTCAGTTTGTAACAAATGTCTCTTACCCATCTTTTAAACTACTAACTTACTTCATATGCAGGCTGAAAATTTTAATCAAGATATGGATAAGTAAGTTTTACAAAATAAATATGTAACCACGCTCAAAATTGTAGTTTTGATGAGGAGTAAACATTCAGTAAACAAAAACCAAAATAAAAGGTAAAATCAACGAGCTTTGCAAAAGTGGTAAATGAAAACACAGGGTAAAAATTTTTAGAGACATTTAACCATATTCTATTTCTCAAAACATCTTAGGATCGCTAGTAATGTTTTTGAAATTTAGAGAGGAATAAAAAAAGAGAATGAGGCATAGTGAAGTACTATCAACTGAACAGTGGATATTTACGTCATTCCCTTCTACTACTGCAACTTAAAAATATAAAAGAACATTCAGTAAACTCAATGGGAATTTAATGCAAATACAGCACAGCATCTGGTCAGAGTACCTTACCATGCCCTTTCTTTTACTCTATGATCATTAGATAAATATGGCAGAATACTACTTATAGTTTATTCCAAATCACTTGTTAAGGGAACACTGCAGAACAAGTAGTTAGTTATCCCATTTTATCATAAATCAGGATATGCTGTATTAAGGAGATAATTTCTCAACTGGCAAGTAGTATTTGTGTAAACAATGTTCTTTCCTCTGATACATTATTTAAATAAAAGCATTACTGCACTGATGCCAACAACAGTAGCTGGGAGAGCAGGAAATGTTCTACCGAAAACCTATGAAATTATCATGAGAAATTAGTATTTCTCTTCCTTCTCAAAGACAGGAGTGTTTCTCAGACCAAAACCAGTAAGAAATCTACCCCTAACAGGACTCACAAATAACTGTACTGGTGTCTGGAATACTTGAATGAAAACCGCAGAACCTTTTCACCTGGGTACATCGCATACTTCTGGGACCTAAGACACCATCAAGACACATTTTGTCTCTGACATATCCATTACATGGTGGAAAGCAGACATTTTATCTTAAGCATAGGACTGAATCTGAAAGACAACTGTTTATTCAGGAAGACTGGGTTAAACCGACCTGATATACTAAGCCTAATCTAAAAATTAAGTCTTATACGCATCCGCTGTAGCAGCATTATGAAGTAAATAAGCAGGCAAACAGCATTCCTCTGTCATCCACTAAAAAAAACAAGTACAGAAATCCTAATTGGGCACTGCAATGATCTGATTCAGTCAGAGAAATTACAAAGGCAAAATTGTTTTCATCAGTAACAATACATTACCTCCAAACTCCACACCTAAAATTAAGTGCTTAGGAAAGTCTTCCAAATGCTTTGTTCTGAAGAAGGCCATTATATGAGCACTAAATCAAGACAGCTAGTATGGAAAATGGAAAACGGAGATTTCTTTTTACAGTAAGCTATAAAATGTTATTCAGTCAGACACAGGATCTNTTAAAGATACTGAAAATAACAACATTATTTTTATTTTAGTTTTATTTCGACAAAGAATCTCTTTTACACTCTCAAAACCCTCAACCCTTCTGCTAATGAAGTTCCCATCTACAATAGAGATTTTTAGAGATGGATTTATGTGTCATGTTTTTAAGTCAGGATTATGCTAGTATGTGCAGTACAAAATGATCGTGCTCTGTAGCAACTGCTCTTTTTTTTTTTTTTAAGGTAGTTTGTCTGAAGGCTTTTTAAGATGTAAGCTCCCCAATAAAATTGTGTATGCATTCCTTCACAACATTTGTGAATTAACACAAAAAATTATTAAACATTCACATGATACTTTTGAAATGTAATTTAAAAATCAACACATAAAATTTTCAAAAGTTTCCAGAAACTTTGCAGGCAACTCCCAACAAATACATGTATGTATTAATTAAACTGGGCCCAATGTCTTAAAATGGGATCTACCAAGACAGAAACAACAAATTTCACACATGAATGATGGATACAGTTTAACAACCCATAAAATTCTAAAAATTAGAACTGGAATTCTTTACAAGACTCTACTTTACCAAAAAGAAGTTTATTTCATCAATATGTATCTTCTCAAATTTAACAAGGGCCGTATTTCCTTCAAGATCTATCGTCCTCTCATGCTCTGTCTCTTAACTACTAGACAAGAGCAAGTCCACTGGAAACCAAGAAAAATGTAATACTTGATACTCTATGACATGAAAATGCATAAGAATAATTGCTTTCTCAGCAATCCCAAACTACAGGGACATACCACACAACAGGAATAACTGCTCGTCATTTTGGTAAACAGGTAAAAAATTACATAGTTTATATATTAAAGATTTTATATTTCCAAGGACAAATTGCATTCTCCAGGGAGTTCTCTTATTCTAAGAAGGCTATTATTCGAATTTCTAGGAAACAGAGACTTCTTTCCTGAACACAGTGGTTTAGTTATTTCAGTGAGGAAATCATTCCATCCTGTTTGGGCATTCACAAGTTCCATTAGGTTTTTAAGGTGTGTGTCACCAAGAAGAGAACCATATATTGCACATACTCTTTGTAAAACACAAAACACAAGTATCCCAGCAGTGTACTACTATATCTGATTTATTTTACCTTAATGATCTTAAATAAATTTTTTGTCATACCAAACCATACTGCACTACATAGGGCATTCAACACCTCAGAGTTTCATTGTTCATCTGCTTATCACATACAGTTCTCACTTTTGAAACAGCTGACAGCAAAATGCTACTCATTCAACCAGGTTTGCTTTTACTCTCTTCTGTTCCCAAAGACGGAGATCCCAAATCTGCAAAAACTGTTCAAAAAAACTTTAGCCTAGAACTTATATGAACCCAAACAGATAAAGAATCGCAGGGTTCTACAGTCCCATGCTGCTGTGCTCCCTCACTAGATTCGATTCATGCAGGTTGTGCAGCCTCGTAAAAATTGACAAGCCTAACTACCGAAACTCATGTTTCATAGGAGAACTACACTGTAAAATCATCAATACAGGACCTAAATCAACTCCCATCCAAAATAGCTCAAGAATCTTTTTGTGTTTAAAAGTTGGATAAGAATACCTCCAAAAATACTGCAATAAAAATCCAACAATAGTTAGTGTATTTAAAAAAAAGTCACGCCTTGCAGTGTCTGTCAAGGCATACAGTGCAAAAAAAATAGACTTCCATTCCTCATTACTACCCATCAGCTCCTAGTGACTTCTTCTACTTTTAAAAATGAGGGTATGTATGAAAACAATTTTCCTTAGTCAATTTTAAGGGACATTTTTTGGAAGGTATTAAGGTATTTATTTTTACACACGTGCAAAAAAGCTGAAACAAAATTCAGGACATTTAGGCACAATGTAGTCTTAAAAATCCCATATGGCTGCTGTCTGCAACTCTTGGTGCCTAAACATATTCAAAATTCTGGTTTTGAGGATATATTCTTTTTAATTAGAGGCCTAAAAAAAAAGCTTAAATAAATTGCTCATTTTACAGGCTGAAAAAAAAAATAGTAGTATGAAGGCACAAATTCACTCTTTAAATGTCTTTAAGAATCGTGTTTAAGATAATTCACACTGCAATTATGCATTTATGCTTACATTTGGAAATACATGTGCAAGGATAAATGGAATAAGCACACATTTCACTCAAGTCACTACTGCAGTGCACCAAAATCAGCCCAATTTCACTTATGATAGCCCACACACTATGAGCTGGAAACAGAAAAATACATGAACATGCAAACTAGCTGCTTTCATTCAGTTTTTTTTCTAATCCAGTTTACTATGCAAGGCACAAGAAAAAGAATACAAAAGATGATTCCCACCCATTTAATAAATGCAGACAAATACTGGTCTTGATTGCAGCAATTTTACTGGAAAGTTCAGTTCACCAGAAAGTGTGCAAGACAGAAAGAGAGAAAGGCAAATATGGCTCAAAAGCAAAGGGAAAAATGTACGCAACTTGGACATAAGCGAAGAGACAAATACAACCCCAGAATTAAAATCTTTGGAATAAAGAATAATAATCTTCCAAGTAAGTATAACTTCACCCACACCGAATNGCCTTTTCCATTGTAAATGTTATGGAAAAATACACTAATGACAGGCATTTAATTATGGGCACAGCAACCATGATGGGAGCTGTGCCAAAAGTGATTGGCAGCTTTGGATACCAGATATTTGCAGCAATGGTTCTTTTTCTATCATACCTTGTAATCCAGATTAGTGAAGATAGAAGTTTTTTAAAACATCTTTTCTAAGGCCTTGGTTGCTGTCTAGAGATATTATTATTAATCACCACAAACATACAGAAACTGATGGAAAAACAATCACCAAAATCTTTAATTTTTTTTTGTTAATAGCATGAAGTTTTTTGAAAGAGGTCTATGCACTGACAATGCCATCAACATAAAAGAATTCCCCGCTGACTCCAGCCCATAGTTGACTTTTTTTTTTTAATTATACATAGTTACAAACAAAGAGATGCTATGCCCTCTTAACATATCTTTATTCAGTATTTACAATAAACTGTTCCGCATTCAGCTGTAGTTGCTGAGGTGCTTTCTCGCCTGATTAATTAGCAATTGAGAGACACGCTTTTTGGCAGCTTTTGTATCCCTATTATTTCTTTTGGTTTGGCACAAAAACTCCCTTTTGGGAGAACCAGTATTTGTACTGTACCCCACTTAGTGATGGATCACTAATTTTTAATAAACTAAGTCCCAAGAGAACTGCAAAATTATGTAAAAGTGTATTAGAGCAATAACTGTAAACAAATAATAAATAAATAAATATATGGGCCAGGGGTATGAGCTGTTGCAGTACATAAAACATTAGGTCTTTTCCAGACTACACACGGAAAGCCTATCCAAGAGATCACACATAATCTTAAGACATTGGTCTGAATTGCCTTTTAGCTGCTTGATCCAAATCTCTGCCTTTACCTTTAAAAAGCAACTAGCTAATGTGGATGCACAATTTCCTTGAAGAATGCCATATCTGAATGTTCCTTCACTGTTTCTCATCCCTCCCCCACGACCAGATGAATGAAATTACTCTGTGAAGCAGATTTCTATGAAGAATGACCAAACAATTCTGGACCAAACGGTTTTAAGTCTATGTAGCAGTCACAAATCCCTGGCTAAGCCGAACAAAGCAACATTATTCCAAAGTGGTAAGTTTGGGAATATAAAAGTGAAGCTGTCTGGCTCTAAAGTGGTAACTTACAAATAGCTGCAGAATCACTGTTGGCCGTCCATCCCCCATCCAGCTGGCTCTCATATCAGTGACTTCAAAAATGCAGTTAGCCATTATGGTGGCTTAAGGCACTTTGTGTGCCAGTGCAATGACCATGCTGTGTGTGCGTGTCAGAAGGTCAATACTTTCAAATTCCAGAGTCTCTATTTATTTCCTTCATTTCTGGAAACAATAGGAAAGAGAGCAGGATTGATAGCTCCTACTTTGTTAACTTCTGCTCACCAAATGCCCTGCCTGTATGAATACATAACTATTTTTTGAAAAATCTGATTAGACATCAAATAAAGTGGGAGGGTTGGCGGGGGGGAGAACCACAACCAACCAAACAAAAACCCAATGCAGCTGTTTTTCCTGCTCATTAACAGCATTCATTGGTAAATTTTCTTGCAACAACTTTTAACAATTGCAGGAGACCCAACATCATTAAAGCTGCTAGAAGTCCTTACCTAAGGCTGATGAATTAGCATTGAAGACTGACAATTGCGCTACAAAGATTGTCATCAAAATTAGCAGTAAGTAAAATAAAATACTTGCTTTTTCTGTCTCCTCAAAAAAAAAAAATCTGTATTTTATTTATACAGCACTACAAAACCAAAAAAATTACCAGACATTAAGAGATTTGGGGGATTATTTTTTGTTTAGTTTTGATTAAAAGAGTTAGAATGTATTCAGGTCTAGTTTCAAAGACACAGGCTGAGAAAAGATATGCAAATTAATTTACAAATTTGAAACAAATTCAAAGTAAAAATTAAAACAAAAAGTCCTATGTATAGTAATAGCATTATAACAACAATATATATATTTCTTTGCAAGTCCCTGTGTGACAAGATAATGTGATTTGAATGTCTGTAAAGAGAAGGAAATTCTCCTGAATTGTAACATGAATACAAAAAATACTACTTTGAAGTCCACAAAACCAAAAAGGTAGTGCTTCATTGCTACCCAGCAGAGAACAGCTGCAGTGCTCAACTACTACTGATGAACAACTCACACCATGTGAACATGCCTGCTACTGCCAGCATCCATCCCTAAGCAAGAAAAACTAAGTAATTTCAGGGAGGAAGTATTATATTATTTTAATGAATAAAGAAGGTCAGTGCTCCACGACAAACATTAATTATGGCTCAAAATATATTCTGTCAAAACACGCATCCTTTTAAATGTCATGAGTCCAAACTTTATCTTTCAGAAGGAAACAAATATGTTTTAGCAAAGGGTGACCAGCATTAAAGTAAATGTACCTCACACTCTTTTTTTTTTTCCTCACCAGATGATTCATAAACAAATAATTTCTTCTCTACACTCTACACCATTCCATCACTGTAATCAAGACCTAAAGATAGTGCCTATCAAATAAGATGGTTCCTTAAAAGTCTGATGAAAACAAGCAAAAAATAAAGTTATTCAGTGATAAATATAAAATAGTTTTTTACTGCAGACACTACTGTTGAACAGTTTAATATGCTGATATAATGATGGAAAAGAAAATGAACATGAAAAATAACTTACAGGTTTTGTGAGTCTAAGGTACTTTTTCCATGCAATATGTCAGCATGGATAGGAAAATTCTTCCACTAGATTATAATACAAAAAGAATTGTAATTTTCAAGTAAAAAATTGCAGAACCTGAAGAATTTGCTTTAATTGGTATTAGCAATTCAAGCAGATCTTGCTAATTAACAGGACACTTGTGCATCTTCCCATTAGCTGATTTTTCTTTCGACAGTATTTTTACTGGTCATGCATTTAAACAGAAAAATGGCCATAAAGCTCTTTGCATACCAGTTAACAGAATATGGACACCAAAGTATGTCTCTACATTTTGCAGGAGTCTAAAATAAACTCATTTGCTTCATAAAACTAGGATCCTAGTTTTCATTTCTAAAACCAGAAATGTATTTTCATCAACCTGTCAATAGCAGAATATGAAGGATGTTTCCTCAGATTAAATATATATACACGTTATATATATATTGGGGTGTATTCTTCTTTTACTGTATTGTTTCTGGCATTCTATGGTGGAGAAGTAAAATCTCAATCCTCACAGAATAGCGGGGGTTTTCCTACACACTATTTTCACATACTTCATTTTAACAGAATTTATTTTCTAGAAAACAATGTATGAGAATGGGAATTTGTGCTTTTGTAACAATGTGCTTTAAGTAACAATGTAGGCTCCGTTTCCTAAAAAGAGGATTTCAGATATCTATACATGTTTGCACACTGTAAAATAATATGCACCATTTTAAATGAGCTCAACCATAATTTTGGTGAGACTACAATGAAAGGAAGAGAGCAAAAATGCAAGGAAGACTCCTAATGCGTGAATGATTCTATTCTTCCATTCAGCTGTGCTGAAGTACCTTACAGTATGGCTTACTCATAACAACTGTAATACCATCAGAATGCAATTTCAATAACTTGTCTGTTTATTTCAAACCAAACGTTTTCATTTCATTATGTTGGTGTGCTGCTGACTGACTAAATTTTAAGCACAAGTGCAACAAAAATTTACACAAAACAGGGCCCTTTATTCTCAAAAGTGAATTAGACCATTCAGAAACACTGGAATATTAGATTAATCATGAGACTAAAGATATTTCCTAAAAACAAAGCTCAGAACTGGGTAGCAGCGCAAAGAGTACTTATTGGAAGAAATTCACAGATGTAAAATACTTCTAATTGCATTAGAAAAAAAATTGAAAAACAGTAACCCAAATCAATGGAGGCATATCTCAAAGGCATGGACAAGCTACTTGTCCACTCATGGCTTCACCAGGGAAGTTGTGTCTTTGTTAGCATCTTCTCTCAGATGCTCCCAATGAACAAACTTCTTTATGTGTTTTCTTGGTAGTTTAGTATTTCAACAATGCTGCAGTCCTCCGCCCAGCAACAGACTGGTGGTGGAAGAAGTCACAAGGCACTCAAATAAGCTAGGAGAGTTCTCAAAGTACACTCATGTAATTATTCTCTGTTTCATTTTACATCGGTCTACCCGAGTGCTAGCTTATCTACCTGCCCACCTACTGACCCGGGAACTACCAGCGTGTGAAGAAACAGCAAACTGGGAAGATGGCCAAGATCTAAAACACAGAATCTACAAATAATTATTTTATTACTGCTTTGAACTTCAACACAAAATACCTTAGCTGGAAGATTAGACCTGGAAATTTTATGGAAATTCCATTCCCCTTCTAAACACTAAAGAGTTCAATTGAAAAAAAATATTTTTTTTTAGATTTTTTTTTCCTCACATAATATTCATGATACACTGTACACCACATCACAACCTAATAACACACTTCAATGCATACATACACACATATGTATATATGTAAGTATATATACACAACATTGAAATGCATACATATTCTCATTACATATGCCATATACATTACATATTTCTGTCCATTTGAATGCAATGATCATGACTCCTGAAGGACTAATTGCATTCATTCATTTTTTCAGCCCAGCATGAAGCTGGTGGATTGCTGGGATCATAGCAGCAGGGGAGGAAAAGGAAGGCTCATCTTTATCTGTCTTTCTCAGAAAGAATATAGGGCTAGAAGAAAGAATGCAATGAAGTGTCCTGACTCCATGCACTCAGAAAAGATTTAATAAGGAGCATTTCATGAAGATCAGGTAACACATAACAAGATGCCTTTCATACAAAGGTAGAGACCAGTGAAACCATTGTTCTTTGTGCAGTTTTTCCATAGACGGTTTCAAACTGTTTCAAACACCCACTTTTAAAATAAACACCAACGTTCTTCTGGAGACACAAGGTGTTAATGAAACTATTAAAAGCAGAGAAAGTAGGTGTAAAGAATTGACGGCTCTACTACTGATCTTTTAATTACAAGGAACCAGTCAGAGATTTCTTCAGCTCTCAGAGCAAGCCACTGGTTAAAATGCTCTTAAAATGCAAGCTATGCTGTTTCAAAATAGGTATACATGTACATGTAATATACATATACATACATATAAGGATGTGTATATATACCCTAAGTACTTAGGCTCCTATGTTTCCCTTGACATACGAAACTTTTACGTAATACCAACACCAAAGTAAACACCTTGACTTTACCCTCCTTCATCCACAACTACTTAGTTTTCTTAACATGTGTAAACTGCTTTCTTCCTATTCCAGCCATTTCTGCACGGCTTCCCCCAACTCTGTACATAGGCAGAACTATACATCTATATGGAAAACAAAACAAAACAAAAAAAAGACAAACCAAACAAAAAAACAGCCACATGACCTCAGCACATATAGCAAACATGCTATGGTGAAATCCACAAGCCAAACACATAACAGATGGCAGAACACTCAGACATCCATCCAGCCCGTGAGTGTGCTCCAAGAAGTGCCAGGTGTGCATGAGCTGCCACATTCAGAGCTTCTC
>VXBQ01006900.1:184-16608 GCA_013400175.1 Phainopepla nitens | reverse complement strand
CACTCTGCACATGCTTCAAACATGTGGTTGAGGGTTGGTTTCGGGTGGAGCAGCAGCGACCAGATGACCTTCTTGCAGACGTCGTTCACGTTTAACTGTACCAAACCCTTAATAAATTCTTCTTGACTCTCTGGGTTCTCAATTTGTCTTTCTACCTCAATTTGGAGTCGCTCTGCAAAGCCTACGAAAGGTTCAGTTGCAGCCTGCGTGATTGCAGTAAAATTAAATTTTGGATCCTTTGAAGGCATCATCGTAAATGCCTTCTCGGCAGCTTGCTGTACTTTTAAAATCACAGGCCTAGGAATTTTTTCGGCCTGTGTCTCTGCCTTTGACCACTCTCCCTTGCCGCATAAATGATCCATGGTTATTGTATTATTATTTGCGTCAATGGCACAGTCGGGGGTCTGCAAGAGCACAGGAAGTAGGTCCATCAACAACTTTTCCCATGTCATCCACCACAACCGATATTCGGTTGGGTGGAGGAGACAGGAGAACAAATCCTTCAAGGATAACAATCAATGACAAACTCATTAAAATGGAGAAAATAAAACTGAACTGGCACACTGCAACAAATGACAGTCTGTGTTCAGATTTCAGTAGCTGTTTATTTAAATGAGTCGTGAAGAAAGATGCATTGATAATAAAAGTGTCTATATGAAAAGATGCAAAGATGTACTTGTTTGGGGAAGAGAATTCTGTAGCACAATTTTTGTTATACATGGTAAGCAGGTCAGATGAAAATTTGCCAACTTCTAATAAACACTCCGTTCTCAAATTTGTCGTTGAATACCCGGATGCGTAGATTGCTTCCCTGCTGACCAAGGTGAGAAGTGATTTGTAAGTGACTGTAATTATCAATGCTTCAGGCCTTTGTCAAACTCTTCATTTCATGCATTTTCTCTACAAAAAAAGTTGGGTTATAACAAAGACTAGAATAATTCATTTGTAAGGCTACTTACAGCTAAAAAGCTTGATCAAGACCTTGGTCACTGGTGGAGTGAAAGATGGTAATCACTAGTTTAAATATGTTAGAAATATTCAATTTCATGTCATACACATAATGGATGATGTTGGAAAGGGTCTATGGAGGTATTGAGTCTAAGGCCATGTTCAAAATAGGGCATCAAAAGCAGGATGCTCAGGGCTGCATCCAATTCAGTTAAAAATATCTCCAAGTGACCCTGCAGCATCCCTGGTTTGCAGAATTTGACAACACTCACACTACAAAAAATAGTGGATTTTTAAACAGTCCATTTTTTAAAAATGTATTTTAAAGATTTAAATTGAATGTCTTATGTTTGTCTTTTCATTGATCTTGTTAGCTCTTTGTTTTCTTAATGATACTGATAAAAATATCTCCTCTTGTGAGGTAGAACTGGAAAAGACCTCCAAGTATTAATTTTTGCATCTTCTGAATTCAAAGCAGGATAAATTCTACATAAATAATCCTTCACAGGTATTTTTGTATACAAAATCTTTTTCAAAAATCCTCCAATCATGAAAATTTCACTGTCCTAGGTCAAGTGTCCCAGTACTTCACTATCTCACCTTGAAAGACTTTTCCTGGTGCTTCAGGTAATCTCACTTAGTGTGGTTATCCCAGTACTTCTTGTATGTTTTATAGGGCCATGGAGAAATTATGATTCCATTCTGCAAAATAGTTTTGCGTATTTTAAGAATTTTGGCCCAATTCTGTCAGTCTTTTCTCATCTGTGTCAATCCAGTTCTCAGTCATCCATCCTATGCCATTTTCCCTAAGCCTCTGATCATCCAAGATACTCTTAAATGAGCTTTATTTTCTGAAAGAGTTGTGTCCTTCTTGAGGTAATATGCAGCATGCAACAGGGTATTGCAGCTGAAGGCATACTGCTAATAATAAATAGAATGTTTTTCTTTACCCATCCTGCACATACATTGATTTACTCTGCTCTGTGTGCCTGCATTTCATATGCTATTCATGCATATGAGTTTAGATTTAATTTAAGATCTGCAGTGGGCAGTACAAAAATAAAGTACTCAAGACAATTGTGTATACAGGATGCCTCTTATGCTGTGTAAAAGCAGTTTGAGGTTTTCCCCATCATTGATATATGGCTTATGAGTTATATACATTTGAACTTAACAAACTGATATTCATAGCGTATTTGGACTTCAAAAAGTCTGGGGACAAACAATCTCTTGTGCATAGGTTGTGATGGGAGGCTGATGGCTAACTCATGCTTAGTGGTCTTCAAATATTAAATGTAAAACTTTCTGGTGCATTTAAACAGAGCATTAAAGATTTTAACAGCAAGTAAGAACTACAAGAAAGTTTACAAACACTGGCATTCCCTAGATTGAAGAAAATTAAGAGGAAACAGTTATTTAGCTATTTACAAGTATAGAAAAGAGCTTTAAATGGAGAGCAAGCTACTCAGTCCAATTGCTTTAATCAGTCCTTAAGGTCTGATCAAGAAGTAAAGACTTATCTGCAAACATTGAATAATTTAATTGGAGTATGCAAGCAAACCAAAAAGGAATAGTATTGCTGGGAGAATTGTTTAGCGAGAATGTCTATCTAATTAAATATTTTTTTTAGCACATTATCTATAAAAATGTTTAAAGAAGTATCTTGATTTTTTCTAACATCCTCAGAGACAAGAGTGATTTATACCAGGCAGAGTGTTTTTTGTCTTTAGTGTGTGATCTGACTAATCTTTGGCAGACATGGAGAAAAATCCTGAAAAGTTTATTTCTGATTGTATTATTAAATAATGTTCACATTGATAATGTGATCAAAAGCATTTCTTATATTTTATCTTTAGAGAGTGGAGCAAACACTAATGTCTTGACTGATGTAGAAAAGGAAAAAATGCTGTACTTCATGATGGGTAATTCATAGTAGAGCTGAAAGAATGAGAAAGAGGCAAAAGAAAAGAAAAACATCCACAAGTCGAGAGATACAACTTGAGGAATCCCATGGTCCTTAAGTGTGGGTGCACACTGAGTCTCCTCTGTATTTTTGGAAATACAGACTTACAGTCTCCTTGAAACAGTCTCATTTTCTTCTGTTTAGTCTTCTGTTCTTCAGACCTTCAATATTATGCTTCCAAGATTTCTAGCTGCTGTTGCCTAGAGACAACTTCCACTTATACAGTGGGTACTCATTTAGTTGGAGGCACTTCTTATCTGGCATGAACGGCTGTGTTACCAATGCTACAAGCATTTTTTTAAAATATAGTTTCTAGCTGTCTGCTTTGAAAGGGTGGGTATGTTGGTTTCAATCTACGTTTTGAATGTTAAATGTTTGTTCTGTCTTGCTTCAAAGGAATCAGCAAGAGTAAAATAATGATGGATGCAGCTCAGGTAAAACTGGTATTCACTCTCCAAGTAATGATTCAACAATGCCTTGCATGGGGACTGAAAGAGAACTTTGTTTAATTATTAGTTCAGAAAAATTTACAAGTCAACCTGTACGACTGACTACAGCATCTGGTAAATAGCACCTTATTGTTGCAAATTATAACCTGAATTTATCACTTTTTACCAACTCAGGTATAACCCTAGTCAGACCATCACGTTCCTAATTTCTGAACAACACGAACTCCTTCTCTCACTTCCCAGAAACATATTTTGATAAGAATGCAGCAATAATTTTAATTCCAGGTTAAAAATTCACATACTGACCCAGAAGAAAGAAAATATACTTAGAAGAAGCAGCTCAGACAAAAAACAAACCAACAAACCAACTCTAAAAGCACCCAGTCCTCCTTCGGTGTTGTACTTAAGCTGGTTACAGAAACAATAAGAAAGAATAGTTTGATACAAAGACATATTTTATAAAAGACATATTCAGAGCACGCCTAAGAAAAAGAACTGGATTTAGCCTTTTTATTTTCTGAAATATAGGCAACCTTTGATTCACTAACATTATTTTGTTAACTGTTGTGATCTGATTTTTTTTCCCCTCAAAATCCTATGGATTTATTTTTCTGACACTTCTGACTTTCTTACTTTCATTTTCTGATTCTATACATTGAAAAAGAGGCCTTTCCACTAGACTAGTTGCCATAAAAAATTTGCAGACTGGCAAAAATTGAGGACTTAGTTTTGAAGATGCACAGAAAGCAGAAAGCACAATGAAAAATAAACTGCAACAAGCTAGGTAGCTTGTGACAAACACTCCACCCAGGGGAAAAAACAGGTTGTAATGAAAACATTTTTCTTTACTTTTATTTATTCCTACACTTCACATTCTTGATTGTGAGTGGAGCAGCAAGGCATCTGGCAATGGTGGGTTAACAGCTCATGTCACATGCAGATTTGTTTTTAATGCTTCCTTAGTTCACTTTGAAGAATAAGGATGACAGGGAGAACTGGGGGCAGGAACACCTTTGCCAAAAAGAGAGGAAGGCTTTAATCTAGATTAGGGAATGGTGACCAAAGTCTGAAGAGAGGTGCAGGGAGGGATGATAGATAGCAAGGAAGTGCCTGGGGGCACACCATGAAGGAGCTTCTCCAATTTCCATTCAGTAAACAGTGTTACTGGAGGCCTATCTCAGGCACCTGTGTATCACAGCATGGGAATCACAACTGCAGAAGTCCAGGTGCTGCTGCAGAACTTCAGTCTCATTGGGATCACAAATATGGTTTGCTTGAATAGAGTATTGTAAAGAATGGACAATGAGTCCTTAGGTAGTACAGATCAGGAAGGCAAGGGGGAGGAGTTCCACTACACACAAAGGCACAAAGGCCAAAAGACCAAATGCCCAAAAATCTAATTGGTGTTCTGTGGGCTGTGGGTAAAGGAATATCAGAATCTGAAGTGACTCCATGAGGGGATTTGACTGCAAATCGCCTAATAACAAGAAATTGATAGGGCTTTCTGTAGAAAAATAGAAGAAGCCTTACAGGTGTAGGCCCTGATTCTAGTCAGAAACTGAGTTATCTAACAACTGCTAAAGGATGTCGAGGCCAAAGCAATCCAGGAGGTTCCTGGAGTACATTTAATAAAATTTCTTGATGGATAGGCTGACTAGGAAAGATGATCTCCTGGACCTGTTCCTCTCAGGAACAACTGTCTGGGAGTGCAGAAGTCATGGCAGTCTTGGCTTCAGCCATCATGAAATGATACAACCTAAGATACTGAGAGAATTGAACAATACTAATAACAGAATTACAAACATGGAATTGAGAAGAGTAGAAGCATGATTCCTGTCTAACTGTTTTAACTTGGTACTAAGCAAGAATTCTCTGCAGCGTCATTCATTTTATTTAGTTGTGTTTGTGTAATTTATTGGATGGACAAATAGAATTAAATCTTTTGATTCAGACTTCTACTCATATTTTTACAATTGAATATATCTACCAAAAACAAAGCCTCTTTGAAACTCATGTATCTATTACTTTTTAGAGTTTTTTTCCCAAGCTAGTATTTTCCTGCTTTCTTTGTAGATTTATTTAAAAAGAAATAATTTCATTCCATATATGAAAAGGGGAGATGAGTTCCAGGGATGAATTTTTTAGTTCCAAATCATATGAGTACTACATAATGAAATGTCACTGAGAAGAATGAATGAAGAAGTCAAAAGGTGAAATGTGGAAATGAAGTGCTATAATTCTGAAGAAACCACACAGTGCATTTCCCTCATTTATGAGGTTGTCATACCTTCTAACACTTGGAACCAAACTATGTAAAAGATCAAGTGGTGCTGTGTGTCAGATATACTCCATAAGAGCTGCATATGGTTTGTTCTGAAACAATTTTTCTTCACAAACTTTTCCTATGGAATGATGTCTAGAAAACCTCACCAAGGCTACATTTCTAGAAGAAAGATTTATATACACACAGAAGAAATTTCAGCTTCTTCCAGCTTCTGAATAAGTACTCTATTTGGAGTGGAAGTTAAGAAGCAGAGTACTGTCCCTTTTGACAATGTTTTCTGGGACTGTTTGTAATTTTCTAAGCCTTACTAGCAGAATTTGGATTCCAGAGGTAATTTATGTGGGGAAATTCTTCTATGTGACTCCTGATTCAGTTCATGAGATAAACTGATCATGCCCAGTCCATGGGTGGCTCAGTAGTTCCTTGGTAGCAGAAATGCAGAATCCTGACAATTATAATGAGAAAACCTGTAGGTCTCTAGGTTTAGATAGTGGATTTTAAGGGACATATTTTGAACATGGATCCTCTTGGTGTCAAATAAATAGGTAAATACATTTAATCTCTCTAAGACTGTAATGTGAAGTGAATAGAGTACTCTTGTAATCTAAGAAACATAAGATATCTTAGAACAATAAGAGGTTCAAAAGAAAAATGTCATTTTAATGTATCATCTTCTTTCTGTTACTCTCTTCTTTTCTGAGCCACTTACAGGAATTTTTTTTTTTCCCTGAAGTACATGGGATTGGAAAGGCTATAGTGTGCTGAAAGAAATTCTGTGGCAAACGGAAATGGAGTACTGATACCAGTAATCAAGACAAAATTCTGTGCAACTCTAAGGAACTGCAACAAATCGTCAGCTTCAAGTGATTCCTTCCACGCACATACTTATTATTGTCTGTTGTGGCACAGAGAGAAGAAAAAGGATGGGACTAAGTGAACATTTGAAGGTGAAGGTTACATCGCTATATGATGCTGTAACCTTGTGATCTCTGAGCCCTTTCTCAAGTACTTATTTTGTGGTGCACTGGCTTTTTTGGAGAAAATTGCATATTCTTAAGAAAGAAAAAGAAAATATTAAGCCTTTGACAAAAGGAAATGAAAATAAAATTAATTATTTTTGTCTGAAATATAGGTACATGCTGTGTCATGCCTTGGAATCCTGATGGTCTGAGATGAGTTGTGGATCTTTTCTGGCACATATTCACATTTTCTTTCAGCAGAAGTCAACATCTGAGAAGAAGGGAGTTTGTATCTCTGCTATCTAATGAAGAAGAAAAACTCATGTGTTAGAGATGATGAACTGTGCTTTATGTTAGGTGGCTTGACTGCGTCTTTTGTCAAGGAAAAGCTTAATGAACTCCAAATTAATCTTTTCTCCTGCAGGCTAATAGAAAGGAGGTGATCCTCACCTTTTGAGAACTCTAAATCCCTTGTCCAGAGACTCAGGTCAGGTCCATCAAACAAGGCAGGCACAAACTGAATTAACTCAATTAAAGGGTTTTCTGTAGTACAGGTAGAAGAGATTTAAGAGTGTTTGGTTTAAATAGATTTAATCTGAAGGAACAGTGAAATGCAAGATGAAATTGCAATAATCAAAGAAATTACAGGGTTAGCTGTTGATGTGAACCTGATAAAAGTGATTTGTGTAGCCCATAGAAGTAATATTGTTATGTACTCAGCTGATAAATACTTGTTAAATCATGATAAAAGTGCATTAATATAAAATTGTGGGTCTAAATAGCATACTGTATTCCTTCTGCTAGCCTGGATGGGCGTTGTGTTGGGTTGACTTGACCCTGTCTGGCTGCCAGATGCCTTCTAAAGCTGCTGTAGCACTACCCTTCTCAGTTGGACAGGGAAAAGAAAATATGACAAAAGGTTTGTGGGTTGAGATAAAGAGAGATCATTCACCTATTACCGTCATGGGAAAAACAGACTCAACTTATTAACTTTTTGCAAATCATTTTATTTGATACTCATTTAAGAGGAGGGTAATGAAAAATCTTAAAACTACCATTCCCTAATCAACCTCATTCCTGATTTTCTGTACCTCCTCCCCACCAGTGGCACAGAGGATTGGAGCATTGGGCTTGTGACCAATTCCTCACACGCTGTCTTTGCAGCTCACTAGTCCTTACAGGGAAGAATCTTTCCCTACTCTTGTGTGGAGACCGTCCCACAGGAGACAGCCTTCCCAAATTTCTCCAATATGCCTCCTTCCTGTTGGCTGCAGTTCTTTACAAATTGCTACAGTGTGGGTCCCTCCCACTGAATGCAGTCCTTCAGAAATACACTGTTCAAACCTGAGTAGCCCATGGGGTAACAAGTCCTGCCAGAAAACTTGCTTCACCATGGACTCCTCTTTCCACATGTCTATAGGATCTGCCAGCAAACCTCTTCCATCATGGGCTCCCCTCTTCTGGGGCCCACAGATCCTGCCAGGATCCTCCTGACTTGTGTTTTCCTTGGGGTCACAACATTCTTCAAAGACCTCCACCTGCTCTGGCATGGGGTCCTCCATGGACTGCTGAAGCACAGCTGCCTCACCGTGGTCTGCACCACAGGCTGCAAAGGACTTTCATCTCTAGTGCCTGGTGCATCTCCTGCCCCTCCTTTGCCACTGACCTTGGTGTCTCAAAGTTGTTCCTCTTGCGTATTCTCACCCTCCTCTTGGGCTGCAGTTGCTGCTGCACAGTTTTTTCCTGCCTTTCTTACATATGTGGTCCCTCAGGTGCGTTTGCTGTCCCTGATGGATTGGGCCCTGGGCAGCAGCAGGTCTGTTTTGAAACTGGCTGTCACTGTGTTTGTTGGCTATCCTTGTAGCTTCATCCTCCATCCCTTCCAATCTCCTGGTACCCCAACCCTTGCCACCCAAATCCAGCACAAGGGTAGACAAATAACTGCTTCATGATCCCAAACATCATCTCATTGCAGCACTATGGTACAACTTGCTGATATATAGGTGATTGCTACCAGCTTTGAAGCATCTTTATGTTTGTTCAGCAGCAAGCACATACTCACGAGCAGTTATGCCTATGGTACGGTAGCTATCTTGAGACAACCTCAAATGTGGCATTATAATACCAAAACAAGTCAACTTTTGGCTCCAAAAATGGATTTTCTTTTGATATTTCCAAGTGACATCTAGAATTAAAAAAATATTTGGGTTTAATAAGGCTTGTGACACCAACTTCCACAGCATTATTGTCTGGAAGCTGAGAAAGTATGTCTGGATGAATGGACAGCCAGGTGGATTGTCTGGACAATTGTGGACAATGGCTTGGTATTTGACTGGTAGCCAGTAAGTATCAAGGAGAGTATATTGAAAACAATACTGGGGCCAGCTCTTCACCACTGACCTGGATGATGAGATAAAATACATGCTTAACATATACCGGCTGGGAGTGGACTAAATATTGGATGATAGAGCTGCAATCCTTAAGAAGTTTGGATTAACAAAAATCTTGTGAAATTCTAAGAAAAAAAGTGCAGAGTTCTGTGTCTCATGTTTATATAGGCTGTATATCTGGTAGACTAATAATAGCCCAAATCAGTTTTACAGCTAATGCCAAGTAAATTGAATATAAGCCATGAGCCTGCTCGCAGTCCAAATAAGTCTACTCTGAGCTACATTAGGAGGCATGTTGCCAATGAACTGAGAGAAATTGCTGTACCTTTGCAATTGGTGAGATTGGACCTTCTGGAATACTCTATCTGCTTCTGGATGCCCTGTTCAAAACTGATGCTGGGAGATGGGGGAAGGTCCAGCAGAGTGCAGCAAGGATGGACAGGGTCCTAGAACACATTTCATTTATGGATGGAAATGAAGGGACTAGGGTTTGTTCAGCTTGAATAGGAAGCTAAGGGGCAACTTTCAACCCCATGAAGGGGAGTTTGAACGATAAAGCCAAATTCTTGATAGTGGCAGCTTGTGGAACAAGGAGTAATGACCACAAATTGCAACATGGGAAATCCAGGTTAAGCATTAGGAAGAATTTTTTCACCCTAATGAAACACTAGAATGGGTTGTCATGAGGAGTTTGTGGATCCTCTGTCCTGACAGATTTCCCCAACTTGGCTGTAGGCATTCAGCTATCCTGCTCTAAAGCTGGGAATAGTTGTATTATAAGCCAGAGTCTACCCTAGATATCTTCTAGAGGTCTTCTACAGACAATATTGCCATTATTCCCAATAAACCATGTTATTTGGTGTGAACAATTCAACTGATAATATTTTTAAAAAATATTAAGATATTTCTGATCTCCATTGCTTTTCTTTTTAAAAACTAGTAACTAACTAATTGAACCTCAGAATGAAATAATAACTTAGAGTAAATGTCAAAAAGAAAAACCAAGAAACTGAAGATAAAAGGGATAGTTAGAATTTCTTGTCTCTTATTTCTGTTTTCCAAGTTACAGGTCTTGTTTCCAACCCTAAGTGTGTTAATGACAGAATTATTTTATGCTGAGCCATTACTGATGCATTAGAGAACATGTACAAAATCGTGCAACGTAGCTCATTTTTTATTGTGTGAACCACATAAAGTCGTACATCCATTGTTAAAATTTGGTTTTAGATATCCATACAGAGTAAGTTTATTCTTCTCTTCCTCAGGTAGCATTAGCTTATTCCATAATTCATAAGTTCCAAGACCATTAATCGAATTTAGTTTTACATTTTTTTTAAATTTATAACTTCAGTTGTTTATATGAAGTAACAGTGATGCTGATTCACTAATTTGTGAGGCCTTGCTTCAAACTGATCGTACTCATAAAACATAGACATGGCAAGTCATATGCACAAACCTCAATATTTGTAATTTTAAAGAACTTGAAATATTGCCAACAACTGCATCATTAACCATCTTTAAACTATTCTGATATTTACAATAACAGCAAGGAATTGCAATAAAGTATTAGTTAATGGAGAAGCAGAGAAAAAACAATCTGTGGAACCATGAGGAATGAAAAGACAATCCAGTAGTTTATTCTTCAGTAATTTGTCAGTTGGAAAAGCTTGGTTTATCAGATGTGGTAAGTGATACATAAAACCTAAACATTGTTATGACCTGTGCTATGGTCAGTAGTTGTATACACTATATGTGACTTCACTCTACACTGCTGGATTGAGCCTACAATGCTTTGTCTCTGTTGTATTTTAAAAAATGCTTTCTTACCATTATCCTCTCTGGCCTAACATCAAACACAGATTTTTTTTCATAAGGCTAATTAATATACCTGGAAAAAATTTTTTGGAAAGATTTCTAAAATTGGACAAGGATTTCAGTGCTGATTCACTGCTTTAGAAAATGAGAGATTTCTCGTTATGGCTTAATTTTTTATATTTGGATGTAATGTCTGTGTTGGGGTTTTTTCTGAATATTTAATTCTTTTGGCATTTTTAAAGCACAGTTATTTGCATCCCTTTGAAATTCTGTGAACTTTCAGAGTGAAATGTAGTTTATTTAGATTACTTATAGAATACCAAGAGTATATTTTTGCAACAAAGAATGACATAGGTGCATAAAAATACTTTAAATATTTACTGATGGTGAGAACATTTGGTATTTTAGTGAGGCAAGGCCTAAAGAAAAGAAAAAAGATAAATTAGTTGTCCTTGGAATTGATTTTGGCTGTAGATATAAATGGGTATGAAGCTTATTTTAACCTTCAAGCTTGGTTGAAACTCTGTTATGGATAGAAGACAAAATGCATCCAGCAGTCACTACTATAGAGTCTGAAAAGAGACAATTGTACAGTGCAGAAGTCAAAGCCATGGAAGGGAGGAAATCTATCTGCTTCAGAAAACCTATTTCTGGCCTCCTACTGCATGATGTCTCTTATGTATCCTCAGGGCCTTGATCTAAAGAGAACAGAGTGATGACTCCTTTTCATTTACTTGCATCTTGTTGGTTTTTTTTTCCTACCCACTATTTTGTGCTACACAATTATTTCTCTATTGATGGAGTCGATGAATTATGGTGAGTCATGTCTTAGAATTTACTGTTTTACCAGAAAACATTCACAAAGAGCAATAACTTTCTGACTTAATTGCTGGCTTCACTTGTCAGAGTTAAAGGCTGATATGTCTGACAAACCTTCTTTTGCAAACCAGTTCCAAGTGGAGTGAAGAAATATGTTGTATTTCTATGAAGAATCATTGAAAAGTTCAAAGGCAAATAATTTTGTGGTGCTGTCCAAGGCCCAGAACTTGCAAACATTTATGCATGCATATACATATATATATGTATATGTATATATATATGTACACACCTGTATGTATGTATATATCTATGTATATATATGTGTGTATACACACACACACACACACACACACACACACACATACTATGCCAAATTAAATTTGTTGTGCCTCAGGTTATCTACATAAGTCCTCATAAGATCACTTCTGAAAGAATGGACAACTTTGCATATCAGATATTAGTCCCGTGGCACATCAGAACTGAAGATTTTTGAGTTTTAAGCTATACAAAGCAAGTGAATGGTTTTGAGAATATGTACTCAAATGCAGAATTCATTTCAATCATGAAAAAGCTACCAGCATTATAGATAGTTATATACCGACCATCTTGTGAAATAAAAACATGTAAATGTTGTCAAACAATTATGAAATCCCAGGTGGCTAGCTACAAATGCAGTTTTAGAAAGCAAAACAGAAAAGCATGTTCCTTCACATAGTCTGCTCCTTTTTATAACTGTTCAAGATATTTGTGAATCCAAAATTCTTTCAATGTGAACATTTGTATATCAATTTTTGAATAAGTATTGGCTTTTCACTCAAAGAATAGATTGAGATCAGAATCTGTATTGCATTGGGTGTGTTAGGCTTCATTAAATGTGGGATGTCAAGTCCCTAAGACCATAAAACCTTGAATTTTCGTTTTACATTCTTATTTTCACTGGTGATAAATGTTTAGGAGATTTTTACCCTCTGTATAAGTACAGTATCATAGAATCCTAGAATGATTTGGGTTGGAAAGGATGGTAAATACCACTTAGTTCCAGCTCCCCTGCTGTGGGCAGGACACCTTCTACTAGATCAGATTGCTCAAAGCTCTGCCTGTGGTCTTCAACACCACCAGGGATACGTTTGATCTATTTAATAGCCTACTGATCCCAATGAAATGGTAGAAAATTACAGCAGAAACATTAATCTCTTTTCATCACAGTTCAAGATTATACAAGGATTTATAAAATAATTTAGTTAAAGTATTTGTATAACCTATCATAGCAAACATGATGAAAGCATTTTTATCTAAAGTGCAAGTGTAGTTCTGAGGTATTGTCCTGGGCTCAAGCGGGATAGAGTTAATTCTTTTCTTAGCAGCTGGTACCATGCCATGTTTTGAATTCAGTATGAGAATAATGTTGGTAACACACTGATGTTTTAATTAGATATTAATAAACAGTTCTTATCCAGAGTTAAGGACCTTTCAATGTCTCATGCTCTCCCATTGAGCAGGTGCACAAGAAGTGGGAAGGACCATAATCAGAACAGCTGACCTGAATTGGCCAAAGGATATTCCATACCACAGGACATCCTGTTCAGTGTATAAACTGGGGACAGGTGGCTGGAAGGGACCAGTTGTTGCTTGGGGATAGACTGGGCATTGGTCAGCAGGTGGTGAGGAAGTGCATTGTGCATCACTGGTTTGTCTTCAGCATCATTCCACTCTCTCTACTACTGCTGCTGCTACTACTACTGCTACTACTACTACTATTTTTGTTATTATTATTTCAATTATTAAACTCTTCTTATCTCAACCTTCAGGTTACTTTTTCCAAGTTTCGTCTCCATCCCTGCAGGAGGTGGGGCGAGGGGAGGAGTAAGGCAATGGCATGTGGCACATAGTTGACAGCAGGGGTTAAACCATTGAAGTACAAATTACACACCTCTAACATTACTAGTTAGTCTGTTCATTTATTCTCTGTGACTAAGCAACAGGACTAATTCTGCAGAATGTCTTTGTTTATCCTTACACTATATTTCAAATAAGCTAATAAAATTTTGTTCCTTTTCCCTCCTGCATCACCAGGGGTATCCCGTGTAATTTTTCGTTTAGGATTTGTTGTTTTACTTTTGGCTAAGTCCTCGCTTTACTGTGAAAGTCATGAGTCATATTTGCATATTTGTTCAACTCCATTACACAGAAGTGACAGAAATACAAAAAAAAAACCCCAAGCAAACAAAAAAACCCAGCACCAAATATAATTATATTTGTGAAATGATATGGTTATACCCTCTCAGTTCAGAAAAAATCAATAATCATTTGTCATCATATGAAGGCATGTTTATGAGGATATGCAGTACACTGTCATTTTGAGATTAAAATCCTTCAATCTACTAACTGGAAAAACAGAAAGTGTAGCAGTGATTGCTTGCATCAGCTTTTCTGTGAAGAAGAATTTTTCCAGGGCTCTCATGTGAAATTCTACATAGTAATTATGAAATCCAGACAACAAGAAAGAGGAGAGCTGGAAGAATCTTCTCAGGTTTATTATTTATGACTTACTCATGATATATTACAATGAGGTTTAGAGAAAAAATAATTGAGATCAGGTCCTTGTTACTTAAAATTCGAGAATGTTCGTACAGCTATTACTACTAGTATGTGATTATGGATAACTGAACAGAAAATAGCTTTTCTGTATCTTCACATTGAAAGAATCAAATGCCCTTAATTTTTAGTTTTCTTGTTATTTATTTCATGAGACTATGATTCTTTTTAAGTACACAACCTCTTATGTGTAATGTGTTCATTTTTGATGTATTTATTAGTAATATGAAGTGAAGATTCAATAGAAAATAAAATAAAATGAAATAAATTCTGAAAAGGCAGGCAAGTTGATTGGCTGTATTTGTACTGAAGAAGAAGAAGAAGAAGGAGGTGTTAGTTCTCATGCTCAGATATCTCCTAGCAAAATGATGTTCTGAATGTCTGGTACAAAAATAATTGTGTAGTTTGGCAACCAAGCATTTCAATAACACAAAATTTAAAGCATACCAGTATGTTATTATCAATTTTACCTCTTTCTGTCATTTGTTAGAGCTTCCTGTTTCTGCTAGAGTCTTCAACAAATTATGGCATAGCATAAATAGTAACCAGTTTTTTAATTAGTTGTAGAAACACACACTTGTGAGGTCCCTGCTTCACTAATCCAGACCTGATGATGATCTCCCCAGACCTCAGTCAGTCTAATCTAGTTTCTTGATTTCCCTCAATACCTAATGGAGGTATGTCTAGGATGAGAATCACTACATCCTGGGACAAGTTCTATGAGAAATAGGTGAAATCACATTACAATTGTCCCTTATTTGCTTTAGTTAACAGTAAAGAAAACTTACACAAGCAGTATAAATGCAGATGTATATGCCAGTACTAGGGGAGAGGAATTCACTTGTGGTAGAAAGTTATTATAAAGATTATTGTTTGGAACATGGTCTACTAAATCCAGATCTTTATGTCTTAAGTAAGAACATGAATTGATTTTTGGATGAACAGAGGTAATGAGTTTGCCTATTTGGTTCATATTTGTCCAGAGCACATTTGTCCGGTTTATTTCACTCCAAAGCAGTGAGAAGCAATCTTACATTTTGTTGAGTTCCTCTATTCTTAGAAGTAGAGGAACCATACCATAAAATGTAGAGCAAGTGGGTCACCCTTTACTTGGCAAATTGAGCAAATGAACACTGTCCCCTCACAATCTGATGAAGAGTTCGGAGTTCTCGCCATGCAGCTGTAAATCCAGTTTTTTTAGTTTTCTTTTAAACAGCATGTTGTCCTTCCAAGTTCAGGATGCTTAGTCTCCTTGTAAAAGGAAAGATCCACCAATCACAAAGAGTCACAGAATCAATTAGGTTGGAAAAGACCTCTGAGATCACTGAGTTCACCCTCTGAGCAAACATCACTGTGTCAGCTGGACCATGGCACTGAGTGCCATATGCAGTCTTTCCTTAAATACTCCTAGGATGATGATTCCACCACTTCCCAAGGCAGCCCATTCCAATATCTAAATTCTTCCTGTGAATAATTTCTTCTCAATCCCTAACCTAAATCTCCCAGCTGGAACTAAAAATCTCAACAGCAGTGAGAAATAAAGCTTTTAATTTTTGGTGTCAAAGGGTATGTAGCCATTTAAGAAAATAAATGAGTGGCGTAAGGTAAAGCAGCAACATACTGATAAGGTCAAAGCAATTCTGTTCTTTTCAGGCATACCTATGATTTAAAACCTACTTTGGATATGAAAATATTTGAGAAGATTTTTGGTTCTTAAAAGTATTTTCATATAGTATTTTTGTGGGCAGATGGAGTTTTTTCTTACATTTCTTCAGATTTTCGAAATATTTGGGGTTTTTTAAATTCCATAATAATTTCTGACTGTATTGAATTTGTTCGGATTCAGACATCCCTTAATTTCAGCCTTTGTGTATGTTAGCTGTAAGTTACAGGCACTTCTCTCTTAGTAACATACGTTGTTTTTGAAGCTGTGATTTTTTTGCTTTCCTACCTGTTTGCAAAGAACCAATATTTAGGCTTAATACCTTTCACTCACAATATACATTTGACTGATGACTATGCTTTACTACTTTTTAGTTTGTGAGTCTCATCAGTCCTGACCTCAATCAGCCTGTTTTTTTTGAGACATTAAATCATAGAATGGTTTGAGTTGGATGAGATCTTAAGGATCATCTAGTTCCAGCACTCCTGCCACAGGCAGGACCACCTTCCACTAGACTAGGTTGCTCAAAGCCCCATCCA